>OZ026620.1:95176518-95329027 GCA_964020975.1 Hermodice carunculata | reverse complement strand
TAAATAAATAAATCTGCAAAGTGGACCTATCCGTGAATGTTGCATTGGAGGGCCGCTAATGTGTATATATATATATATATATATATATATATATATATATATATATATATATATATATATATATATATATATATATATATATATATATATATATATATATATATATATATATATATATATATATATACATTAAGGGACAGCCCGGGATCCTCAAAAAGTTATTTACCTAAGCACATTTTACATAGGACAGGAAGAAAGATCTACCTCTTGGTGTGTAAAAACGTGGACTACCAAGACTGCAAAACATGTGAACATATTATTGAGAACGATTTCATAAGTTTAGATGCAACTGGTGAATTGCTTTTATTCAAAATTAAAACAAAAATGGGTCGTACGAGCAAACATGTCAAACATGCAATTATCTGTCCAGGTTGTGATGAAAATTACATGGGTTCAACTGAAAATGAATTGAGAGGCAAAATTATCGCACACAGACAACAGTTGAGATCAGCAGAAACGTCAACTATGGGCAAGCAAAAACATAAGAAAATGTGCGAACGTAGAACAAAAATCCTTTAAATGACCATTCTTTCCAACAAAGAGTGGAACAAACATTGGAAGAGAGAGAAAAGAATTCATATTTCGCCGTAAGCATAGCCCCAAACTGAATAGAGATTTACACTTAGTATAATAAAGAGACATGAATGAAAATAACGTCTTCATGCACCAATTGGGCCCTCTAGCGGCCACAGTAGAAGTACTATTTTTTGATGTGGAACTTATGTCAAAGGCCATTTTGTCCTACAGAAAAAAATGGACATTGTGACGAAATAGACAGAATGTAACACTTAAGCTAGCACTAAGCAGTACGAAGCTCTTTCCATTACTATTCAGTAAACAAGGAGCTTAAAAACGGAGCAAAAATTCCTGAAACATGTGGTGTAATGTCAAAACATACCCGTATATATATATATATATATATATATATATATATATATATATATATATATATATATATATATATATATATATATATATATTTGGAAGAATTTTAAAATTTAATTATCGGTGATTGGATCTGAGGACTTTGATCATTATCTCAAATCCTCTGACCTAAACCGGGTTCTTTTCAATTCTGGAATTTTAAGGCGGCAAACAATGGACTCACTGGGCATATAAAATGGAAATAGGTTCTCAAGAGTATGCAGAACAGTACTTGACACAAAATGAGAGAAAATACCTACGCAAAATGTTGCGTACTCTTCGGTTGTTCCACAAACAAAACCGGTTAGGCAGCATGAGTGCTAAACAGGTAAGGCAGCATGAATGCTAAACTGGTAAAGTAGCGTGAGTGCTAAACCGGTAAGGCAGCGTGAGTGCTAAACCGATGCACAGTTCTGTACACCTTGTAAATTTCCGTGACTTGGAAGAAATGTAATAGACACTATTTATCCATATTTCTTTGCACTTACAGATTTGGACCTATAGACAGTAATGTATACTTAGGATTCCATGCCTGTTTGTGACAATTGTAACTTCAAAAATTTTAATGCTCTTCTCCAAGAAAAGTTCATCAATACAAGACTCTGCTGCCTACAATTTCGTTCGTGCTTGAACCTAATCTAGGATAAATATAAACAAGAAATGGTCTTGATGAAGACAAATATGCCATGATCAGTTTATGTCAGGCACATCGATCCTCTCCAAAAGCGGGTTCGGTGGCAGATGGACCTGCTCCAAAGAGTTGTGACGGATGCCACTGACCCGTGCTGAATCTTAACATGCAAGGAACTGGCCCTGTCTAATCTCAAGGATGATTAAGTCACAAAAAAAAAAAAAGAAATGTCCACAGAAAATTCCAAGCGTCGCATGCCTAATATGTGAGGTCATGTTGAGTGCTGCCGCCTCGCAAAAATAAAGTATTTCGGATGCGGCAACCATTAAAATAGGAACCTTAAAGTTCTTGTGCTTAGATCTTCATTATGTCCTTGGGCCAACAAAGACATTCTTTCTTTCTTTCTCTCTTTCTTTTTTCTTCTTCCTTTCGTTCTCCTTTCTTTTTTCTTTCTTTCCTTCTCTCGTCGTCTCTCTGGGGCTAACTCTGCAAAGCAGACCGAAAACACCTCATTGACTTAGTTTCGGCTCATCCAGTGTTTATTTGTGTGGAAATACAATCGAAACTGCTGTCGTCCCCCCCCCCGCCACCCATATATATATATATATATATATATATATATATATATATATATATATATATATATATATATATATATATATATATATATATATATATATATATATATATATATATATATAAGCTGTGACAAGATACTCAAATTAATCGTTTCATCGCTTTTCTAGGGACGACAATGTACATTTCATGAACAGCCGAAATCCTGACTTACAAGATGATCCCAATACCAATTATAACACAAAAAATACCATCCCCAATGAGTAAACCCTCCCTATAAAAACTGTGAAATTAAAAAAAAAATAAAGCACACGCTTTCACCTTGGATCACATTTGGTATTCTTAAGACTGTCAAATTCCGTGATAGTCTCTACAACAGACTGAAGTGCACTCTCCAAGAGAATCCACGTTTTGCTGTTCAGAAGCAAGACCTGCAAGTCAACAACAGAATCCCATGTGAAAGTATAATGGAACTTAAGCAAAGATACTGCTGTTCACAATTTGATAAATTTGAATGTAATACCAAAACAACTTGGGCACTATTAAAATAATTTTAAATGGAAGTAAAAAAAATAAACACCTCGCCCTTCCATTTTCCTTGTAAACAATTCTCAAATTTTACAAGCAAGGAATATATTGCAAATAGATTTAACATTTTCTTTTCAAATATAGGTCCCGAACTTGCTGGGAAAAATTGATACCATTTTCCACTCTCTTTGTCAGAAACAATGTAAAACCTACCTTTTTCTTTTGACCTAAATGCCTGCACCGTATAAGCAAATTATCAATAACTTTACGCCAAAGACTAGTGCTGGTCATAGTAATTCTTTAACAACCTTACTTAAGGGTCTTACTGACGCAGTCTCAAATCCTACATCTTGAACTCCTGAACCCATTTTTACCCCAGGTATAGTTAAAAAAAATCCTTAAGTTAGACCCATATTAGAGAAATGCAGATGATAAAATTTTGAAAACCACAGTCTATTTTGTTTGTTTGTTTCCTGTCACTTCTTAAGTGTGTGAAAGAGTTGTTCATATTAAATCAAATGAGTATTTTGTTTCAAAATTGCTATCGTACAAAAGTAAGCATTTCTTTTGAGAAAACACAGCAGAAACAGCAGCTGCTTTCGAATCTATTGGCAGAGCTATCCACCGTTCAGATTGTGGTAAATTACCTCTACATATTTATCTAGATTTATCAAAGGTGTTGGACACATTCGATCATAAAACTCATGTATAAACTTTAGTCATAATGGAACAATTGCCTACTCTCTAAACTGGTTTAAAGACTACCTCAGTGATAAGAAACCACATAATTACTTTGACGGTGTTTGCTCAAATGTTTCACCACTATCTGTGGAGGGTCCCAAATATTCGATTCTGGAACCTCTTCTGTTTAAGGTATGCAGGTGGCCTGTACTTCGGGTTGAGTCAATCTTATATACTGATGATACCACTTTAAATATTCACTTTGTTCATCTGCATTTTCTTCTTACAGACGTTTAAACGGAAACGCATCAGACTCTTTAAATATGAAATTACGAAACACCCAGAACTGGTTGGCAGCACATAAAATATACCTTAACACAGCAAAACACACACCTCTCCCCAAAAAAGACAACCCTAACCAACCAGCCAACCAACCAACCAAACACGTGTTAATACTCTTATTTCATCCCCCGCCCCACACCCACACCCACCCCCACCGCCCCAAAAAAGGAAATTAAGAAAAAAGGCTTTACGCTAGACTCACAAAATTGGTGGTCTTCCAATAAATACAGAAATATTTAATTTCCTGTATTTGACTGTTGGAAGAAAATTGAAATGGACTTCACATTTGTGTACAATTGGAAAACAAGCTGTCTTATATTATGTGATTGGTATTTGAAAAAGGATATACAAGCATGTACCCATAAGTCCTGTACTGATAACGTGGCATTTACTGTGCCGAACCGCTATTTTTGTTCCAATAAGTAGCTGTAACGTCCGTGTTCTTATTTTAACGTTTTGCTAATTCGTACATGATTTTTTAACACGTGCTGTAGATCAGTTTGAATTACGTCGTTCGTCCCAGCGGTAGCGAATGTGTTAGTTGGCGTCGTCTTGGTAATATTTGCATAAATTGCAACTCTCAAACTGTTAAGTTCTCCGTTTTTACTACTAACAATGCTCTAATAATTGTATGTACAACTCAGTAACATGGTCAAATAAAAACGTTCTGAGTTCTCAGCTAGCATGAAAATAGTTCCACGGAGTGAGGATTCGTCTCTAGAAATGCCAGAATGTAGACGTCACATCCACGGATATCGTGGACGACACATATACAGGATATACAGTAACTTACATGGCTGAGAGTGAGTAATTATTTTGCTCTCACGAAGGATTGTTGGTGGTGGGAAAAATCATAAGTGATTTTTCCCACGATTTTGTTTACGTTCGTCGTAGTTATACAACTTCACCTTTGACGTTGGTGAAACATCCCTCGCGTACATTTGATTTTGTCTACACTACGTACGTCACTGATTCAGGCACGTCACAATTTAGTTGTAACAATCAATGTTCGGATCATGTGATCTACAGTAAGTTACTACTTTTGAATTTAACTCAAGAAGGATAATTCACTCTCAAACAAGGAATAAAAAAAATGTTATCTTAACAATTATCACAAAGACTAAATATCAATTTTATACCACGTCTTCCTACCAATGGGGCACTCTGTGTCTGACCAGACTGATCGATTCAAACATATGAAAGCGCAAATTGTAAACGGAAACATATTGAAAGTGGCATGATCCAAGAAATTCAACGGTAATGTCCATTTTTGGAAACAATAGGTAGAAACTATTCTGAAGTTGTGATATACTTATAAACTTTAACTCATCTGTACAAATATACAAACAACTTCTTACATGTTAATGGAAGTCAACTTATGACAGAGACGCTATGTGAGCTTATTTATATGGCTAAAACAGCCCATGAATTTTCTTTATTTGCGTTTAGTTCCGAGTTATAGAAAGCCAACACCTATATTTGCACATTGTGGGATCCACTCAATTATGGACAGCTCTATGTGGAAAACCAAATATGAAGCAGTCATGGGACTCTTTTTCAACCTCAAAGTTGCTCCCCTTTTCAGACTAAAATTTTTGACTTTGTTTAAACTTGTGAAGAGTTATTTCAACATTTATCGGGGTGGATGTGCCACGGCATTTCAGATGTTTGCCTCTATATATTTAGATAATAATAATTTCACCAAATTCCTGTCAGATTTAAACTCTTTAGATCTAGGTCCGTGGATTTTTTTAATGTTTGCAGTAATGCCAGTCAACATGTAAACCTTGCTAAGTGCAAGTTAACCAAAACTACGTTTGTTCTAGTTCCTGATCTTATCTACAGCAGGTGGGTCTGGCAAGGACAAACGGAACGGTACATTTATGGAATTTGCAAGAATCTGTCTGTGATTATTCAACTGAAAAATGCCTAACATTACTGTTTAGTACGTCCAAGTTACTATGATATTCAAATTGATCTGCACTAAAACCGTATGAGATTTGTCTGCTTGACAATGCTAAATGGCTGCGCGTTTTGTTCGTTTTTGAAATCAAATATATTTTGATGCTGTACATTCGTTAATAGATATAACAAAAAAAAATAATGCTTAACTAGTGACTATTTTGTCTTGAATTAAGTACAGCCTGTGTCTTTTCTGCATATTTTGTACTCTTATTGATGTTTCCCAAGTTTGTTAATTCATGGTTCATTATTGCAAACCATGTCCCACCCAATCTGCATGCAAATGAGAGGTTCATATAGGGCTTTCCCTTTTTCCCCATTGCCAGTGACATATGTTTAAAACAATTTTGTCAGACGCACCCACTTACCATGATTTGCTACACCTTATGGACACAAGCGTGAGCCCAATATTAGCTGAACACGTTCACATGACACGGTCTGCAAAACCTGGAGAACAAAGCAAGGTAAACATGCTTTTTTTTGGTAACTACATCGGTACAGTCAAACACTGCTTTTTATTGGCGTTCTACACAAATATAAGATATCCACGTGCATCTATTATCATTACCCTGTCTACTAGAGTTAGTAAATGTTCACCTGTAAGGTCCGATAACAACACCACAAATGTATGTGACAGATGTTGACTGTGGTTATTTCGAGCTAGTTGACGCAAGACAAATCAGCAAGAACACCTATAATGTCGCGTGCATCTCACATTCCCAGTCACCCAGTTTAAAATAAAATGGATGCAGCTTCCCTCCATACAATATTATTAATATTATCATCCTTGCGTGTGTCACCAACAATTGTGATGCTAGAAACTTTGCTACCTTATGCTCAGTCACTGTACACAGCGCTCCTTGACCCGGGCAGGTCAGGGAAAGCTGTTCACTACTGGAATTTAAAGTACTGGACTTCCCCTCATAGGTGTATTTACACGTCACTAAAGCACAAGAAAAAAAGAAAGGAAAAACATTCGATATGTGAAACTAATTGTCGTTATCGACTGATTTCAAGGCAGTACTGCAAACAAAATGCTTGAAGAAGAATGCAATAATAGCCACCTTTGTATTTGCCCCTTTGAGAACACATACAACTTGAGATGAACCTGAGTTTTTCTTACGGATAGGGATTTAATTCATATGAGTCACTTGCGTTTTTCTCCAATGTGCCTTGTACATATCTTCACAGGGGCACACACTGTTTGACACGGAGAAAATCTCACAATTTTCAAAAGGAAACCCATTTACACATTTTATGTGATATATCATAAAAACAGGACACATCAAACAATTAATATTTACACGTGAAAGAATGTGACATTACGAAAATTGGGATGACGTGAGGCTGAAAAAACATGTTTTCGCTGTCAAGTGTACTTTTTCAAACGAGTCATTATTTTTTTATTTTACTAAGTCATGAAAATACCTAGTATATCAGGTTTCAAGTTTTTTTCCCCGGCTGCTGTAATATTGCACAATATCAACCTATCTAACGAGCTGCAACACCGGAACCACTCTTTACTTCGGGCATCTGCTACGTTTAAATGTCATCTATATATAAGGACGCAGAATGTAGGATGTGAACTTGGAAAGCAACCAACATAGAATCAATTTTACCTGAAGTTCGACCAGTACTGCTTCGAAAGAGTCGGGCGCCCAGTGGGTGGAAAATTACCAGAAAACATGGTGCTGCGGTAACGAAGTGTGAAAGCCCTATATCTTAAGCTTGATGACCTTGTTGTTTGGACCATTAACATGTTTTACTTCGGTGATCGCTATAACGATGCACGGGTTAACATTTTTATTTTTCAATTATTGTATAGCACGTACAAACTAAAAATTGCAATGTTTTTTCTGCCTACATCGTTGCATACGACCCAGAAAGTCCCGCCCACACTTGCCCACTCAGTCCAACGTCTCTAACCCCCCAAAATGCATTCATGGAACAGTGTGGTCTATCGCATCGGGGTGCATTTTGAGATAACGAAGAAACTTTTCCAGTCTGTCAGCTATGCACAATCGTAAATCATCGAAAGTGCTAATTTTTAAATGGGCATGCACAACACTATTTTAGGTGACTAATGCCAGCTATGGTTCATGCATGTACGATTTTCAGTGGTTTTTACCATAGACATAGACATTTAGGAAAATAGTATTATGGGGAAACGCGTTACACGTAAATTTTGTTATGAAATATTGTATGTGATATCCTACAGACAAATTCGGTTTTCAGCTCTTTGAAAAACACTGAGAAAAAGAATCCAGCGTGTTGTGCATGGCACTTGTGCTCATCAGCTGTGTCTATTTTGCTGCAACAGACAACAACCGTTTTTTTTTATCTTATGCATTGTGAATATGTGTTCATGCATTATTCGGTCATATGGCAGAACATGTTTTAAACCAAGTGGACCCTCCATGTAAATGCAGACAACAAATGTACTACTGAAGCAGAGTTATATGTGCTTCACAAACTGGTCACCACAGAGTGGTTGCATGAAATGTCTGCAAGATATGCGCAGCTGCTCTATAAGTCATGATTTTCGGTATTTCGTTTTTTTTTTTGAAACATTTGCTTACTTAAAGTTGCATTTTGTCCAGTTCACAATGCTGACTTTCATTTCTAATCTTTATACGTTTAAGTACAGCAGATCGTAGAACAGACTGTCCACAAACAATGTGCATTGGGTACACGCGTACGCTGATTTGCGACATTATAGCAGGTTGAATGTACTGGTATTTTTCTACTTCTTCGGCTCTTCTTGTTTAAAATGTAACAAATCTGAAGTGTACAAAAAGCTTCATTTTGTGACAGGTATATATTCATAACAGCCACAAATCAAGCATTATGCAGCGTGTCTTAATTTTTTGGTCCGCACTCCCAGCTCTCTAGATACGCTACATTTTCCGTTCATGGCACGTTAATGACGCATAATTCGGATTAGCATGATTAGCATTATCTGAATTTTTTTTGTGAATCATTAATCTGGTAACTTTACAGTAAATTACACAGTTTAGTCTTTGTATCATTTACTGTTTAAGGACACAAGCTTATGCCTAGAGATACGTGCACTATGGAATTATGTGTACAAAATGTTTAACTAGGAGAGGGCTCCAAAACACCGTAAAGCCATGGATAATCTTTGCTAGCATGAATATTTAATATAGTTGTGTACTTCAATGACTACAACACATGTCGACCGTTCAATAATTATATTTATAACTATTTCTGTTTCAGGAATACATTTGTAGACTAAAAGTAGTGATCGGCAAATTTCCATATCTTATTGTTGAAGCGGGGCCTCTCTCCTGGAGTAGAGTTCTGGTCAGCAAGTTTGAATAGACCTTTGCAAGCCTGTAGGTTCTCTCTTCATTTGAGACCTCTCAAATGATAATTCACAGACCAAAGTTATATTAACAGGCAAGAATTATATCCACATGCAAGAGTTATATTCACAAGCAAGCTTTATTTTCAAGAGTCGTATATCTGATGCATCGCCAGTACTGCACCACAGATGCACCAGATGCCCCCAAGGACCTGAATATACTCAAACATGTCTGACGAATCAACACTGAGCCCCGCTAGGTGCTTAGCGACAGTCAGCCCCAGATTAATGCCAATACACCTACTGCACCCTGATGAATCATCAGACACTCCAACACAGACGTTTTGTCCTTCCTAGGACATGTTTTGATCTGTTGCGAATTTAAAGAAAAAAGCACAGGTTTCTCATTGAGAATAAACAGAATGAAGCAATTTGATACCAGTCAAAATATCCACTTGACAAACAATATCCTTGTTCATGTGATGTAGTTAAAAAAAGCTGCATGGGTGTACCTCCTCACAACAATGACGATTCATCAGTTGAGCATTTATGCATTCTCCGTAAACTTTATTAAATTTATTATATTATTTACTATTTATCAAATTACAGAAACTTATAACAGTATCTATCTCCCGCATACTTACAACTACAATTCCCCATACGACCCTTCGGATCGATAACATACACGCAATAATCACCTGTCATTCCCCAGCTTAACAGTGTTTATTTGAAAACCACAAAACTTCGAACGCAGTTGGTCTTATACTGATCCTTGTAGCCAATGTGTTTATGACATCATTATGCGCAACAACAGCAGATTTTGCAAACTGGAGTTTACTGGATTCGCCTAGATTTGTATGTTCAAATATTTTTCTCAGGTGCCGTAATACATAATTTTACTTGGGTCGGATGTTAAAGAACTTTATGAAGCTAAGCCCACTGCTTTTTTATCTGGGAGTATGTTGTGTTGTATTAGTCGACCTGTTGGTTCTTACATCATTACTTTTTATATATAATCCCCGTCTGCTATCTTTTCATATATAGCTCCTGTTGCCCTTTCATACAAGTTAAAATTCATTTATACTTGTAATGGCTCGATGATTTGACTGGTGGGGATGTAGCTTTTTTATGCCTCAAGATATTTGGTGATAAAAAACACGATGTGATACTGAAAATCAACCAGGTGAATGACCTTGGATATAGGTGCGGTTGCACAACAAGTTCTAGCTTGGGGTAGTCTATAGGCTACCCGACGTCCAGCTAGTTTTGGGGACTATTTCTCAGATAGTCTGCACCAAGTTAAGAAGTAGGGTATAGACAAAGTCGTTATCATGATGGATTCAAACGCTGATCCCCATACAAACCATGGCCGGGAGCTGACTGGTTTTTGTTCATTTAACACTTTAAATATCCATGATCAAGGCGTAAACTAGGATCACCAATACATGGTCCTCTGAGAAACTTAACCATTGCAACTGGGCGTCCTGCTTTGTCTCGGACGATATTGACATGCAATGTTCTCTCAGGTGAACAACTTTCCTTATTTGGTTCCGAATAGCATTCCGAATATCAATGTAACCGCTTGAGGCCCGGAGATAGTACGTAATTGTTTAAATACTGTGTTTTCAGCATGTTGTAGCATCTGTGTAAATAAAGTTAGCTAAGTCAGGTTTCCTGCATCACAGAGTTGATTAATTGGTAATCATATAGGTCGACTGTCTACAAGACGAAGGGAGAACTACATGATTAGGGAGGAAAACGATGTAACCCTGGCCCGAGCAAAATTCATACGCCTGTATCAAGCTGGCATCCAGATATAGTTTCGTATTTCTATTATAACCAATTTATGGGCTCCGAGTTATATAAGAATTAAATTCATCTATGTTTTTGTGGCAATTTTATGCATCAAATGCCGTTCATTAAAATTACCAAAATGCTGATTTTTCAGATGGAAAATTGCTACTATAAAAATCAGAAAGGATTTATGACTGTAGTCTGCTGTTAACTGCGTAATAAGTACGTTGAAGACCTGCAATTATCTGAACAAAACTACTAGGCAGGTTTAGATTATATCAATCTTTACGACTGCGAAACGAACGTGACATAGATTCTGGTCCAATAATGTGCCTGCATTCACAGACTTGTGATCCGCCAGAAGTAAATAGGATTCGTTCAGAAACCATTTGTCATAAAATTTTAATCACCCTACTATCAACGCTCAGCGACTATGTTAATTATGTGCTGCATCGAAAGAAGATTTGGTGGTATATGGTTAAATCTCCTATGAATAAGTACCCGGGTGTCCCGACATACCGGCGCTTCTTCATGA
This sequence comes from Hermodice carunculata, assembly GCA_964020975.1. Lineage (NCBI taxonomy): Eukaryota > Metazoa > Annelida > Polychaeta > Eunicida > Amphinomidae > Hermodice > Hermodice carunculata. Next base: position 95,317,669 of record OZ026620.1, on the reverse strand, counting down.
TAACCGCACTTACACTGATAATGAAGGAATAATCTGCTTCTTTTCGATGAATTTGTAGTGGATATGAGGACGACACGAACTTCTCCATGCCAATACCTAGTCAGGATGTCCAAATTCAAGCTAACGTACATAGGCCTAGTTCTGTTATGATTTTAGGAGAAGTCAGTGCACTTAAACCACTTAAGTAAAAGAGAGGAAATCTAGTAAATGCGAGAAGGATTTTTGACATTTCAAGAACAAATCGATAGATAAGCCCAAAATCTTTCAGAGGGAGAGTAGTTTACCATGGTTTAAGCACAGTGAATCAATAGATACTTTAGTACAAAAGTTTATGACCAGTGAACCAGTTTTGCAGCCAATGTGTGTAATTCGACCCAAAGGGAATATTAAATTGGAGCAATGCATATATATTACTATTAACAAAATATGCCTATTTTATTTTCCACACAATCCACTCTGTCAAACAGTTTGAAGCAAAAATAGGAGACTGAAAAGAAAACGTTAATCAGAGTATTATCACTGCAATCAGATATAAAAAAACCCCGACATATTTGGTTCCCGTTTGGTCCAATATACAATAGTCCTATATACCGTTCACAAATTGCATAAAGGAAAATGCGCTCTGGAACTTTTCTATCAAGGTCACTGGTCATCGAATGAAAATAACCAACTTTGTTCAACACTTTTTTCTGGTTGTATTTATTAGCTATGTTATTATCGCACAGTATCCTTCAATTTTGAGTTTTTGTACGTTCCTATGGAAATAAGAGCACATACCTATACTTAATATAATTCCCATAATGCTATGGTTTTAGCTATTCGAACAGCAAAATTTGGAAAGCATTTTGTTTGACGCGTAATCATGGATAAACTGTATAAAATTAAGGCGCGAAGTTTGGATTAAGTTTGTAAAGTAGATTCTATGGTAATCTGCATCGAGCATAATCGAGCACTTCTCCGTCAAAACTTTTGGTCACAGCTCCATTGAATTTACTCGTTCTCAATTACATAATGTCAGAAAATTCTTCTGTGCTTGTGATCAGAAACTTATACCATCTTCTGACAAGGGAGGCTATTTTATTCATCCTGGGTGCGTTTAGACTAGTAAACATATCTAGTTCCAAGGTTATTGATCGCTCCACAAACGAATATCTAAATTGTGATGTGGTTTAAATTTTGATAGTCATATTTTGACGTACAGTGGCCTGTGTTTCAAGCCTGTATTTTCCAAACTGCCAAACTGAAGTGACCATCTTGAGAAACACGTCCAGAAACTATACATGCCTTTCAACATACTAAAAGCGAAAGGACAGTAAAGCAAAGAATTATCGAAAATTTATAATGAACCTTAATCCAACTTAAGACAAATCGACAATTGTGACCAACAGTTCACACAAATTGACTGTTCCATTAAATTTTGAAATTTGAATTAAAAAAAACTGGGAATAAACAGAATGGGTGAAATATGTGTGGCATAGAATCTAACATTAACGTAATTCACATCAATAGCCTCAAATTGAAAATATACCTTTAAACCTTAGGCAACGGGGTAAACTGGCACCTAAAATCTGCAATCAAGAATCGTTTGCATATTTCCAGCATGTAGTTCAAAATAATTTCATTTAGAACAATGTATTGCAATTAAAAATACCCTACTAAATCTTCAAGGGTACATGGTAGTTAACATGAGTTAAGGTGATACCCAACAATGTCGGACTTAGTTTTAAATTAAACATTAAACAATGATAATCATTGTCGTGCGTCTAGCATAAAATCTAAAATCCTTATCTCCTTCAGAACAACTTGAATAAAGTACTTCAACTTGATAACCTGGACTCTGAATGTTTCAAGGGTACATGGTAATTAACATGAATTGAGGTGATACCCAACAGCGTCGCAGTTATTTTCAAATTGAAAATTAAACTTAATCATTGGCGTGTTTCTAAAATAAATTCCATAATTCCCATCTACTTCAGAACAATGTACTTGAATTCGATAAACTGTACTTTTAAATCTTCAAGGCTACATAGTGATTAATATGACTAAAAGTGTTACCCAGCAATACCTTTTTTTTTGTTCCATAATACAAATTAAACAAACATAACATTGCCGCTTTGAACTATAAATCCCAAGGCTCCAGTCTCCTTCAGAACAATGAACATCAACCAGAACCTTTGAATCCACAAGGCTCCATCGCTGTATTTGATATGAATTAAAGTTACTTGCAACATCATTCCACGTTTTTCAAATTGCAACAAGCATTCGTACTCATCGTCTGTGTGTAACATAGAATTCAAATTTTAATCTACTTCAGAATAATGTACTTCAATTTAAAATTGTTTCTTTGAAACGCAACAAGGAAAAAGTTATGCTCAAAGCATGTGTGTTTTCAGGCTAGATTCCCAACGCTAATCTGTTCACAGCATTGTCCCTACACTCTAATGTTATTTATTTTATGATTTTTTGGTTAGATTTAATGACTGCATTTATCACAGCAGTAGTACACTGGATCTGAAATATCCGCACATGATTGATGTACCCACTTCAGGCATCTTTTGCACGGAATTGAGTTTTCCTCTGTAATTTCTTCATAAACAGACAAGTCCAATGTTCATCATGGCTAGAAGACAGTGCCACCTGCAATGAGACTTTTTGGCACGTTTTATCTTGCTTCTTTTTATGGGAGCAGTTGGTGCCTGGTTGTCATCAACATTAGAAGTTTTGTGGGGAGCACACTTCACTGATATGCTTTTGGAGTGGTCGGCGCCCCTACATTAGCCTCCTGTAATGTGACTTGTTTTGCGGCACATTGTGCTTTGCTTCTTTGTTTTCTTTGAACACATTGGGGTACATCAGACATGTCAAATGAAAGGTTAGGTATTGAAGTCTCCCCATCATCCATTTTAAGGTCAGTTGGTACCTGATTACCACCATGATTGGAGGTATTTGTGCAGAACGCATCTTCCTCATTTAAATCTGAAGGGGTGTGCATCTCTGCATCGTCTGGATTTTGCCCTTGTGACACACCTGGTATTATCTCAGTTGTTCTGGATTCAGCCACTAGATAGGATTTTGCACTTAGGCGGCCATACTCTACACATCTTTAGTAATGGACTTATATCTTTAACACTGTAGTTGTACTGTCTCTTTGTATTGGACAAAGCACTTGTAGAATTTGAAAGGATTGGGAACCCTGTTGCCATTGTCGTTATGTTGGGTGCCAAGTCAAGAATTTTTCTGATGTCTGAGGTATGCCAAACATGTTTAATGGAAGAGGGGTGGCTGATTCTTCCCCATCGGGATGGGACTGTTGTGCCACATCTAGTGGACCATCAGCTATATGAGATTCAGTAACTGCAGTGGTGTTATGTGCAATAAGAGGAAGAATCAAGTCAGTCACAGATCTATTGAATCCACTTAGTTCAATATAGAATGTTATTATCAGCATCTTTAGACACACCATGAACAATAATGGTTACCACCTCAGGTTGGCTTGCAGAAGATGGCTCTGTCAAAATATCAGTTTGTACATGCTCACTGCCATGCATTGCAGTTTCAACCTGTCATGGTGACACACCCACTTTCTTGTCTTACCTTCGGAAGTTGCCCAGAGTTTGATGGTTGTATCCCGTTGGCATCCAACAGTTGTGTCAGATGCTTCTCCTCCTTCTTTTCAAAACAAAAAGATACCTTTCTAAGACTTGGCTTGATTGTTCGGGTATCTATTTTATGCATGACATCAGTAAAAGTTGGATCTGTAACATTGTTAAAAGTGCAGAAAAACATGACCCATTTTCATAAATCCGAAACCCAACTATGACAGCAAAGAGATTCCAGAGTTACCAAAGCATCAGCATCATCTTCCAACACCAATGTGAAGAAACCAATTTCACTCCTGACTTGAGACAGGTAGTCACCCATAAAAGGCAACTAGTGATTTTAAACTGGTCCTCTCAACCTCTAAATTTTTATTCATTACCTACAGACTACAGTGTTTCCAAAATGCATCTGACCTTGACTTCCTTGACTGAAGTATATCAGGTGAAATCATCAAGTTGGGATTTGAATCACTGTGTGTAGCTTGAGGTGATATTCATACTATTTACAACACGAGTCATTCTCTCTACAACAAAACCACTACTATGCCCGATTATATGATCACTCGAAGAACTATCCACTTCTGTCTGGCCACTGCAATTGCTTTAGAGTGTCATTGGGCCACCTCCAACTACCCCTATTCTTTTAAACCTTTGTCTGGTGAACCTTGAGAGATGGAATACTTCTGGGAGCTTGGAGTTCGAGAACGGTTTGGACATTCCCTGGCAAAATGGGAATGCCCAGCACATTTGAAGCATTCCCCCATTCCCCAAGGGATTGTACCATTAGGAGATCTATCTGTTCTGATGGCACTTTGAAGTCTGGCTCTATACCAGTCTTTTTTCATACTGTTCTAAAAATTCCTTGACCGTGTTAGCCATGCTTTTTATTACTTCCTCCATACCAGACTTAACTGCAGTACTGACTGACTTTTGAATCCAGTGAACAACTTTGTCAATATCATCTTCAAAATATACACCTCTCACAGTTTTTTTTTTCAGACTCAACATTACCTTACAGCTATGCTCATGAATTTCCACGAGGTGCAGTGCAGTTTCTAAATCTGTAGGCTCCTTGTTGTGAACTTGTAATGCTGCACGCTGGTGTGTGCAGCCATATAGAAATACTTCCATAGCCATAGTTTTAAGAATTTCTGTAGCATCCCCCTTAGCCTCAGGAAAGCAGTCTACTGCAAGCTTTTGTGCTCTTTCTGCAAACACCTCCAAAAATTCTACTTTATTGTTTTTTTCCCTATAGTATGAAAGTTGGTGGTGTAAACTTGCAGGTGGGTCCTTGTTACCAAAGCATGAATCCAGCTTCTTGGTCAAACAGTCAGAGTTATCTTGTATATCTTGTCCCAGGCTGCCAAGGAAGTGTAATGCCTTGCCATGGAAATAGTCTGTAAGTCTACCAACTTTCTCATGATCATCCCACTCGTAATGGGGTTTTAATTGCTGAAACTGCAGAAAATAAGACCTCCGATCTTCACTACCACCACATTAGCTGACTTGGGAGGAGATGGCCAATTGTGCCCTCTGACTTTATGATGACTTTGACCTCTTCCTCAACCCCTCCATCGAACTCACCCTCTCCCACAATCATCTCCGTCTCTACGTCTTTCATCATCGTCTGGGTCCCTGATATGTCGTCAGTATCATTTAAATTGGGAGCTTGGTGCTTACCATGGCATGGTATAGATATCCTCGTTGGATGTTGGGGAGGTTGAGGTGACCCACAAGGTCCTCGCGATGGGCAAGTTTACCCAATGCTTTAGCATCAGCTGTTGATAGGCGCCCTGTTTCAAACAGTAACACCTTAATTCACCACTCTTTACTTCAAAGTGAAATGAACAATGCAACTATTTACTACAACTGGAAATTTTTCACTTAAGTATATTGCCTTTTGCATTTTGAAAATTGACCACAAAAATACCAGACCTGAAGGTCTTATCAAAAAAATTTACAGAACCTCAAGTCTATTAAAAAAATATAGCCTTTAATTCCTAACCAAATCAATCTGAAAATTGACAAAAGTTGCCAACTGAATTTAAACTCTGACCATTGAATTCAAAGAAATAGCAGATTATGACAAGGAATAATTGCATTCAAGGACAATAAAAAGCAACCATACATACCAATTTTCTTGTGAAATATAGCATATAACCAAAAATACAGTTTTGTGAAACATTTCTAAAGATTTTTTTTTCAAACCATATTATTACTGTTATCAAAATCAACCAGAAAACTTTCGCCATATAAGAAACCAGTTCGCAAAGTAGTTAATTATTCAATTCAGAACAGCCGATGAAAATAAATTCAATTGAGTAAATTGAGTGAATTTTCCCCAAATCAAGATGGCCACCAATGTAAAAATGGCAGGACAAATACAAAAACATCATGGTACCAAAGTACCAAAGCTCCGGGTCTATTTAACCTCGGAAAACCAGCCAAAATTTCAGATTACTCTCTCTCTCTCTCTCTCTCTCTCTGTATATATATATATATATATATATATATAAGCGAGAAGAAACTGAGTTTAAGTATGCAATTCTTTGTAGGCCGAAGAATGTCTTTTCACCACGACTGACATAGTGTATATGTTGTGTAATTCCCAAATTGAACAGACCCTAACTTGTACCTACACTAGCACTAGCTAAAATAAAATACCTCCACTCAGGTTTGGATTTGTAGTTCAGTTTGAGTATGGCTTCAAGTTATTCAAGACAAGTGCAAAGCTAGCCCTAATTGTAATCTCGACTTCAGATGACTGAGTTAGGATCACCCTGGTGTACACTTGTACAGCTGAGTACAAATCTGATCTCGAGCTCAGATCACTTTAAGCAAGGATCTGACCTCAAGCTGACTTGCTCAACTGACCATCAGTACCTGAAACACAAAGATAGCAAGCAAAATAAACAGGGCTGTAAGTGGTCCACAGATAAAAGCTTAAACGTAAGTTCAATTATCTACAACTGTGACAAATGGCGTCTTTTCTGAAAACTTGGCATCAGTGTCCAAACTCTCCAAACAGAACGGGGCAGATATGCTATCCCTGAATTGCCTGCAAGATAAATATATTATTCACAAATACGTGAAGTGTCAGAATAAAGTGTGGAAAGGGAGGTGAATTTTGTCATGCACTGTAGTGAATTTATTTAGGAAAGGAAAACAATACATGATGACCTTGGTTCAGGAACAACCTTTAATGATCTGAGTGAATATGATAAATTTGGTTTTAAATTGTGATACAGTAATGGTGGCACACAGGTCCTGAAGCAGGTATTATCTTTCGTTAATTCTGCCGACACACGACGTTCCAGACCCCTCGCCGATCTTTGAACAGCAGCCCATAGAACATGCTCATTGTACACTCATGCAGCTTGCTGCATTATAAATGTGTTTGCTACCTTGTTGAGCAACACAACTGTTATTGATAGGTGGCGCCACATGCCGGTAATGGTGTGTAATTATAAACTATGGCTGTGTCGCTTCTACTGGTACATTCCAGACCGTCCCAGGGATCTAACCCGTGGACAGGACTAGGAACATAACCTACATAATAGTTGCGGTCGGATTCGTAGGAAGATTTTACTTTATATTTTGCTCGTCGTTCCGCTTGATCTGGTCGAAGTGGTCATTGTACAGGCCTATGTGTCATTATCTCATCTTTTATTTTTATTTTTCGGGGTGGGGATGGGTTTGGGAGGGCGAAAGTGAGGGGAATGTCCACATAGCTTTTCACACTTACGGCTTCGGCATAAGTGTTCGCCTTCTTGATAGAAGTTTCGGCTGTTTACTTCTAAGTTGCAGTGTTACAACTGTCTTATGATCTGTAATTTCCTCGGCCTTTATGAATCCCCATGACATATTAACCCCCTCCCTTGCTTTCATTCATCATTCAGTTTATTATGTTTCCTTTGGTTCACAGTACTGCAACAAACTGCGTTTCCCATTTCGGCCAGATGACTGCAACAAACTGCGTTTCCCATTTCGGCCAGATGACTGCAACAAACTGCGTTTCCCATTTCGGCCAGATGTTTGGTACCGAAGGTTGCTGATTCGAGATCCGGATGTTCCACAAAACATTTATAAAAGTTCAGTGCTCCTTTGATCAACACTGGTGGACTTACAAATGTACGTATATAAAGTCACTGATCTGAAACAACTACGAATACAGTACTTTTTCTGAACAAAATAAATTTAACTGGGCAGTGTCGATTATGTCATTTATGCATACCGGCCTCCATTGAGCAATCATTTTAATTGGAATTTGGTGCAGTTTGTAAGCATGTGTGTTTCCCATTTTCGGCTAGGTGATTGGTGCCGATGGTGGCTGATTGGACACCCGATCATTCCACAAGACATATAGCATTATCAACCCTGGTGATATTGGGATGTTACCACTGCAAAGGGGACCAACTAGTGCATATGAAACGAAAATATATAACACTGCTTTTGACTAGCATGAAAAGTACATTTTTAGGAAATGTACTTAATTATGCAAAGCACATCTTTTGAAAATGTACAGCAAATTTATGTCATGTTAGCTTTATCTTAAAAGTGTATTTCGAAAGCTAAACATAATTTAAAGCTGGCAAATCAATTCATATATCTCTCACATTTGTTTGTCACGTATGTCTTCAATTTTTTTCATATGTATCGATATTCCATAGAATCCGTATGTATTAGAGTGTCATCCCATAAAAAATTACAATAGCCATATATGTATATATATATATATATATATATATATATATATATATATATATATATATATATATATATATATATATATATACCATCAACGCTGGTCAACAGTGGAAATTAAGAGGAAAGAGGATGGGGAATGCTAATACAATGCTCCATGGATGTTTTAAAGGGTTACAAAGCAACGAGATAGAATGCAAGAACACTCAGTCTAGACCATGAAAAATACACGGACAAACTTATTAAAACCAAACTAGTCATTTAACTCTTTCAGTGCCAAGATTTGGGAGAGTCAGCAATTTTCCCCGGGATGCCTTGGGCGAAATTAACCCAATGCACGCCCACTAAGTTTATCTCGGACGTTCTCATACACATTTCTGATCTCTGAAACTGTAGGCATGGATGTTAATATATGGACGGTGTTAGGTCATTAATTATATTTTTACATTTAACTTTAGCAGCCAGACCGTCAAATGTAAATTTTTCGCCAACTGTACAGAGCTCAAATGTCAAAAGGTGCGAAAGGCTGTCCCTAAATGAAAACACGAAAGGAGTAACGTTAAATATAAATACATGCCGTTAACTATAAACACTCATTTACCATAATTACCCAGACACACACACACACATATATACATAAATATATATATATACATATATATATATATATATATATATATATATATATATATATATGTATATATATATATTTATATATATATATATATATATATATATATATATATATATATATATATATATATATATATATATATATATATATATAGCTGTGCGTGCGTATTTGTGTGTATCTTTCTTATTGTTGTTATTTCCCCGTTAAACAAGAATTTTTACCATCCTTTTAGGTGTAAATGATCGGTTTATCTTTAACATCCTAGTAGTCTGGGGTAGTATGCTGCGCACAGCAAAGAGCAGGTTGGCAGGCCTTTTTATGAAAATTATTGATCTTTTCTTGAAGAAGCGCCTTCCTGCGATAATGCTCGCGGGTTGCCTTGGTCAGGTAGGAGGCAGGGATTACCTTCTTTACACCATTTGCTGTGCCTTCTTGTCCACAGACATAAAATATGGCCATACCGGGAACTCGAGAATCGTCCAGTTACACGTTAAGTCTTTATAAGTGCGATCCGTTTTATCGTTTTAGTATGTCATGGATATTTTTTCAACTTTTCAGGAAGCGTAATCATCATGAATTATTTCAGCATGTCATAGGTTTTGGTTCCCCTCAAGCTCTGCCAAAGACTTGATAGTAAATGCACATGAGCTGCACTATAAATGTTCATTGTTAGATATGCATATTTTACAGGCAGAAATAAATACAAAACTGAATACAAGGAAGAATAATTATGGTTGGTTGTGTGGACGCCGCATCGTTCGGCTATGCTTACATTTAGCGTTTCTCGATACAAAAAATATCCACATAGTTGCACTCACGTACGTGTACTTCGCGATCTGTCGGACTGCCAATCTGCCTGATGTTTCTTGAGCAAGGTTTGTATATACCTAACTTAATAGATGGAGAAACGGATGCACGAAAGTCAGGATATATGCAGGACGTTTTGTTATGTTTGGTTTTATTTTTTTACATTTAGCCTTGGGTGTCATAGTGTTAATGTAAAGGTACTGTCAATTTTTATGGCACTGGCAACCGGCCTTATAATGTTCGATTTAAATGCTTACATTGGCACGGAATTTGAAGTTTCAAGAGGCAACTGGTACCTCAACCTAACAGTCTGAGTAAAAAATGAATTATTTAATAATTTAATACCGGCTTTGGAAGATCAAATTACTGTGGAATATAATAAATTTGGTGTACAGCGGTACAGGTTGGAAGAATCGGCGGTTCGAAGAATAAATGAGAACATGAGAGGTCGTAGTACAGAGCCTTGTGCCACACCATTACAAATCTTCCCCAACACCAGGACTAACATTGATTAACCACGAATAGGTAACGATTCATTGTCCCAAAGCCATTAATGAAATTTTCCCTCGACACTCTCTATCGCTAGTTTATACAAAGGACCAGAGTTCCAAACCTTGTCAAAAGCTTTACTAATATTCAGAAAATGACTCGCACTTCCTATCTTTGATCTACACCATAACATAATTCATTACAGAGAAGCACTTGATTTACACTTGGGTCACCAGGTATAAAATCTGATTGATTGGCAGAGATGACAACGACCGCCCTCCCCCCCCCCCCAAAAAAAAAGAAAGGGGAAAAAAAGCTAACCGCACGCTTGACTACTGTCAACTGAAACGCGACCCCGGGACTAGCGTTGTTACACGAATTGTGACACCTTTTTAAAGTAGAGAAACGTTGCTCTTTTTCAGGCGGAGAAGTGTGTTTTGGGGCAGTGATAAGTACCAAAAGGAGAAGGAATAAAAGGTGTGACTTTCTTAAGAAGTTCCGCATTAATGCCATCAGGACCAGAAAGCTAGGTTGCGTCGAGACTTAAAAGTACCTCGAGAAATTAGGTTTCAATCATAGTAGGAAAATCAGGGGAAGATGTAGAAGTATCTATATATTTAGGCAAAGTGGCAGTTGCAGAAACAGCATCATGTTGTACAAAGTAGGTGTAAAATAATTCAGCTTCCAATACGCAATCAAAAACGTAGAAAGGCCACGTTTTTGCCACTTTTGGTCCTATTTTGTCAGATTTACAGATGTTATCACACGGGAAAGTGCAATGTTATCAGGGTATCATTTACAACATCTACTTCTTTTTATAAGATTCTAGGTCGAATGTGATGCGAATCTCTCTCAAAAACCTTCAGAACGCTGAAAATGATAGAAACTTTTCACCTTCTAAACCCCACCAGTCGTTCAGCACCTCGCTTGTGGCAGGACGCATTCAAACCTGCTTTGAAACAAAAGTTTTTTTTCCTTGCGTTTTGTGTTGCCCCGTTTTTTAGATTTACAGCTAACGAACATAGAGAAAGGAAAGTTTTTGATACAGCAACTATGTCAAATCCAAGTACGGTACGTGACGACATACCTCAGCTTATCTGGTGTAAGAGTACGTACAATTAAATGGCAGGAAGAATGTCATCTATGCGCTGCCGGGGGCCTGGGTTTACAAGGACCTCTCCCACTAGAAGTATCAATAGAAGACTAATGAGACATATATATCCGAACATCAGTTGTTTATGCAGAGCCAAAAACATTCATAAACCGGTACGGAGAATATCTTTGCATGGGTCAAAGAAAAAGTCAAAAATCAAAAGTAAAAAAAAAAAAAAAAAAAACGATAGAGATCCACATATATATCATGATATGGAATGTTAAAATATCGAGCAAAGATTTGCGACGCCGTGCCACCATGAAAGGTTTGCATGTTAAAAGAGAATAAAGTCAATAGTGATTTTGACTTAATGTGTAAAGTTTCGTGTGGCACATAATTTTGTATTGGTTGAGAATTCTAATGATTTCGTCCAGGGAGTGGACTTGGTGGCTGAGTATCGGAAGGGGCAAAATTCGTTTACTGTCATCAGGGAGAGCTTTGAATGTACTTCATGTATCTAGAGATTAGGCATAGCAATGTTGATTTTTGGCATGAATGTCAACACCAAGGTCAAATTACTACCAAAAAAAAAGAAAAAAAAAAGAAAAAAAAAGAAAAAAGCCATTGAAATAACAAAAGGGCTCTGTGAACAGCATGTGCTCAGCTGACCCAAGTTTGTTCACAAAATCAAAGTTGCAACTAAATAGAGCAGTGTTGAGCTTTAGCTTGAGTGCACATGACACTTGAAAGTATTTCTACGATTTGCCTAAAGAATCCCCTAACAAAACCTTGCCCTTATAGAGGACTACAATCCTATGTATTATGAATGCCCTGATTCAAACAGTTCTTGACATATTATGCAGAAAGCAAATTCAACTTTAATGGCTCTGTTTAATCCAAAATTACTGACGCATGACAAATTTAACTAGCATTAGAATACCCATTGACTTACATAAACATCATTAAGAATGGTGCATTTACCAGTAAGTACGCACATTAAAAAATAATAGTTAAAAATCAGGAATTCCCAGCAGTGCTGAGTAGTGAGCTTTGATCGAGTATTTCACAAGGAACATCCATCATGTTTCAGCTTAATCAGAGTTACGGTTCTGGAGAAGAAGTTGAAAATAAAACACAAAAATAATTTCAAATATGCATCCAGGGGTATTTATCCAATTTACCCATTTTTCTTGTGTCTGGCTTACAGTCAGTAACTTTGCAATTGTAGACTGTCATTGTAGCTTGTAAATACTTCCTTCGTACGTTGGGAAATAACGATCAACCTTGCGATGGCATTTCCATGTACTTGAACTATGGCGCAATATGGCTGCTATATTGAAACGACCTAACCTGCCGCAAGGTGCACCGGGAAATGACCCTGGCGCTTTAGCGGCTACCGACGGTACTAGCTAATTTGGACCTTAGGTATTGGGTGGGCGGTTTCAGAGAAGATTTTGAAACGAACCAAAAAATTCATTAAAAAAGAGCTCCATAAAATCACTGGAGCGTGACTATCTTAACAAACCCGGCAGAGGCCAAATGAAGCACAGGCACTCGTAAAGTTCAGTCAGTCAAGCATTCGTGCTAATATGGGGGGAGGGGGAGGCAGGGTAAACCTGGACCATCTGTACGTGCAATGGCCCACATAGGGCCTTATCTACATTAAGGTATTGTGTATCCATCTGTGCAGTATATCATTTGTGCTAGTAAGACGGGGGAATGTACGCCTAGAACCACCACGTCGTCAGACGGAGCTCCTGCAGAGAAAGGTTCCAACGAAGCCCACATAGGGACCACCACCCTACCTCACGTTTGACATGATCTCTCCATTTCTGTACATACCAACGAGCTCCAACTCCCTAGTTTTTTCCCAAACAATTTTTAACAGGTACACAACACTGATAATCCATTGAAATCCACATATATGCTTGGCAAAACTACTATGATTGTCGCAAATGCCCCACGAAAGTTGCCTGCTAAACATCCGTTCTTGGCGGTCTACTACTCCCCGTCGCTGGGGGCCAAATTGTGAATTGCCCCAAGAAAGTCTGCTTAGGAGGCAACCACGAAAGCCGTTTCGGGTAAAAATGTCCGACACTGCAGCGTCAAATTCAAACGGGTATCCCATCCTGAATCAAGTTCGTTGCGTGGCATTTGGCGTATGACAACTGTTCTCAATCGTCAATCAGACCGTATTCTTTGATCCACTTACGTTTTAATCCTGTGTTCATTTCCACAAATCCCGAAACCTCACCAAACTTGATTTCGCTAGTGCTTCTCGCATCAATCAAAGTGGTTTTGCGGCCATGCTCTTGGCCGGACACAGACTGGTAGCACAGCTGCCCCTGATTGGCTGAAAGTCCATGGCCCATTGCACTTATAGATGTTCCAGGTTCACCCTCTCTGCCCTGCCCGTCCCCACTCCCCACCCCCCCCCCCACCCCGCATATATTAGCACATATGCTTGACTCAGTGAACTTTACGAGCGCCTGTGCACCAAAGGTGTATCCCCATCAAGTTTGCAAAGGGTCCGGCCGACGGTTTTGGAGAAGTCGAAAATGTGAATTGTGGATGGACGACGGACGGCAAAGCTTCATAAAAGGTGTCAGTCAGCTGGGTTAAAGCACAACATTTTTGGCCCACCTGTTGAACGTATGTAAGTCTAGGAGTACCTACAATTGTTCTTATGCAAAATTGAAGCAATATGCTGAGCGGTTTCGAAGATTTTTAAGATAGTCCAGGAACTGGAAAAGAGATAAAAACAAACAAACAAAAAATCAAAAAAATAAAAACAACAAAAACAAAAACAAAAAAAAACAAAAACAAAAAACAAACAAAAAAACAAAAACAAAAAAACAAAAACAAAAAAAAAAAAAAAAAAAAAAACAAACAAACAAACAAAAAAAAACAAAAGCAAAGACCACCTCTCCCCCCCAAAAATGAAGCAATTGGCTAAGCGCTTTTGAAGATTTCTAAGATAATCCAGGAACTGAAAAAGAGAAAGATGAAAGAAAAAACAAACAAACAAACAAAAAACAAAGCAAAGAACACCCCCGCATAAAACAAACAAACCAACAAACACCCCACCCCCCAAAAACTCCAACCCCCCAATAGCTGCTGGATCGTGGCTATTTGAACAAATGTGGTGTAGAGACCCACCCAAGATATCTTAAATCCGTAATGCTGTTGAAGTAGGCCAGGCCAACAGGTTTTGAGACGTCGAAAATGTTAACTTGTACGGACGGATGTACAAACAACAGGCGACGGACGGCAACGGACCAGGGCTCTGTCGGGTAGCAATTTTTGGTACCTGGGTACCGATCAGACAGAGATTTTATTACCCGGGTATCCGGGGATATTACCTGCCATATCGTACTACCGACCACATAGAGATACAGTGTATGGACCCGCATACCCAATCTTTGCATACATGTACATATATCAAGCATACGCAACCATGCCAACACATATTCCAGACAACGCATTTTAGCCTTCCACGGTATTCAGTGGCTGTTAATCTCGTTTAAAATATTCATCGACAGTTTTTTTTTTTGTTTCAAGCCCATTTTGGATGAAATAAGCTTCACTAGAATTCCGTCAGACGTCTCTGTGTAGTTTAACTGCGGCTCCACCTTAGACAACTACTGCATGCACTCATTTAATCTGATTCAACAAATTACTTGTTGATGAGCAGCAGCATTTGAGTTGGTTGTTGCATATTTTGAAATCGAAGTACAGCCTAACCCCGATAAGGTAATCACAAATTTAATAGCATTGTCTTTGTGGGTTCCATCAGCCACGGTGACAAATAATTCTATGATATTGCAAAAGAGAAACTGGCCAGCCTTAGCTTGGAATTTTTAAGAGT
This sequence comes from Hermodice carunculata, assembly GCA_964020975.1. NCBI lineage: Eukaryota > Metazoa > Annelida > Polychaeta > Eunicida > Amphinomidae > Hermodice > Hermodice carunculata. The sequence goes on along the minus strand of OZ026620.1, from coordinate 95,302,475 downwards.
TCCTTGCTTTTAAGACGCTTTACACATACACGAATGAGTGAGTGAATGAATGAATGAATGAATGAATGAATGAATGAATGAATTGATTAATTGATGAATGTAATTTGTGAATGAGAAACTACTGAAAAAAAGTTTGGTTGAAAAGTGAATAGAAACTATTACAAACCTATGTTGCTTTCGACTCGATTTGTCGAGTCCGTGGCTAGTAACGGTGGATTAGTTTAAACATGTCTATTTCACGTTGATTTCTTAATAGTAGATAGGCACTAAGTGTGTGGCTCTCTAAACACAGAAAGACGCACAATAATATGAACAAAACACACAAGACAAGACGTCTGCTAGAACAAATCAACTGATCAATATGTAAATAAGATATTCATCTCGTACTAAGTCAAAATATAATCCTTCTTGTGTCTGTAATGAACTTTTGAACAATATTAAAGATATATAAATTTGTCACCAGCCGAAGCATTGCAATTGCTATGTGTAAGGGGATTCAATAATATGTCACCTGCTATATAAACAACAAGGTTTGGATTGACTCTCGGTGCCAGAATATTACATACCGTTTCCATTAAAGATATTCGATGGTGGGAAAAGAGAGGATATTCCAGAAAAAGTGGTGTGTGCTCTCATTAGGATGTGAGCACTTACATGCTGCAGACGGGATAACATTGGATCTGTGAAGATGAAAGTTGAATCGGCAAAAACCCAAAACGTAGTTGCTTATGGATAACATTAGGTAAACTTTTGTCATGCGAATAGTGAACTGGTGCAGGATCAAAGAATAAAAGAGTACCGTTCAGTTCAGATTTAAATTGAGTAAGCGAGCTAGATTGCCTTATATCGTCCAGAAGGTCGTTCCAAAGTTTAATGGAAGAGGGAAGGAAAGTATTACCAATCAGATTGGACGTGAACTTGAATTGCCTTAAACTTCGGCGGTTACGGACATGGACGGTTCGCTGATCAACAGCAATTGGGACCATAAACGATAGATTAACGGGAGTCAGCCTGTTGACCATTTAAAAAAAAAAAGATTCAATTTGAAATATTTGTGTTTTGTGGCCAATTCGGGTACCCTCGATTTTAATTCAATAAGTCGACGAACACCCGGCTGCCCGAGATGGCCCTACAACCGACGCACACCCATTGATTAAGTTCAGCTCGGCTGAAAGTGCTATTTCTCAGAAATGCGAATTTTGAAGTTTGACCTCACAGTACCAAACTACAGTGACCGTTTATTACGGAGGTTCATGTCCTGTATGTTGAATCGATAGCGCATTAAGCACATTTAGATGAGTATGGTAGATTCACAGCTGAACTAGATAAATTTTGTCTTCTTTGTAGCACCACCTGGACCATTGATGACTTAGGTTCATGTTACCTATGAAGAATCGATAACGTACTAAGCATGGACATTTAAATTATTATAGTATATTAACAACTGAACTAGAAAAAAATAAAGTTTCCTGTTCATGAATACATTTGAAGCAGAACAATCGGGAACGATGAGGAGAAGATATGAACGTCTCATATATAGGTCCGCAGGCGACATGACCATCAGCCATTTTCCCGAAGCCTACATTTGGTGCCTATTTTCCAATCGTTTTTTAAATAAATTTGTTTAAACCAATGCTACTGAGAGAATTTACGGCATACTGGATACAGGTGCCGCCAGAGTAATAGATACGCAAGCATGCTGTTTCACGTGTAAGACAGGGCAAAAGTTATAAATATGGTTAGTATCCCGCTTCCCATGCAAATCAATACACACACATACATTAACACTTCTGGTACCAAATAAAGTAAACTATTATCTGTAGAGAAATAGCTATGGTTAGCATTGGGTCCACGGTGTATGGTCTATGCTGGCAGATGACAACAAACACAAGGCAGCATAGATAATCATGTGGACGCTAGGAAATCTCCGGTCATCTACTCATGGGCCTTGGTGACGACGTCAGCGACCACAGCAAACCATCTTCGTTTTGGACCCGGGAGCAGTCCTTCTTTCATGGGGAATGATCAGCCAGCACAATAACTGTACGGTTGAATTGATTGAACTGGACAAGTGACTGGCCGTACAATATCTTACAATATTTCAAGTTTTATTGGCCAACCGAAATAAGGACAAATATCATGATGCATTTTGTTTTTTTATTAAAGTAGACATTTTTTACAGTCGTACTGACCCCAAGCCGTGTTGTGGTAGGCCAGGCTGTCCACAACTTTATAATTTTGCAGCGATATTCAACAACAAATATAATATTTAGACTTGACCATGGCAACAGGCGTTGTTATATATAGATGCAGCAGCCGACAGAAAATATATTTTTGTTAAGTGTTTGGTGTTTAGAGATTATTCTGCCCTTTTTGTAGGCATATTATTCATTCAGTGATCTGTAAATACAAGTACATGTATATAATTTCGATTTCTCAGTCTCAGCTCACCCCAGAACACGAATTTGCAATGTATTTTGAAAATGCAACGTATTAGTTGCTGATCCCGATGTAGAAACATGAAAAGATATTTGATTGTTTGTGTATATAGACCATTATTTTACCAGAGACAAATCGATTCAACAAAGGCTGCTTTTCAAGGTCGCTCTGATATTAAATAAATACAGTGAAAAATATATGTACATGGGCACTATAACAAAATGCAATTACATTAATATAGTTACTAAAAACATCTGTAGAAGTCTATCACGTGTTTAGTCGATGGTATGTGCTTTCTGATAAGATGAAATTTAAAACATTGGCAGTACATGCCGTTGTGTCCTGGCGTGGTTCGATATTATCATTATAGGTCTTTCCTTACATTTTACTTGTTTTGGTTCAAAATGCAACATGACTGACCTTGACTTTGTGGCAAAACATACAGTACGTAATCATAAATGGTGATATACAAATATCTGTGTGTTTCATAGTCTATTTTTCTTTACATTTTGAAAAATCGACTTATAAGAGATTTGGACTGACAAAATCGGAATATAACTGTGTTGCTATCTTGACCTATGACCTCATTTTTTTACCATTCCAATTTAGGATGCATCTTAATGGTTTTGTGCATAAGGATATTGTCTATCAAAAAGTACAACTTTATCTTTTGGACGATCCACACAGAATTCCAGGGTGAATTGAAAGTAAGTCATTTGGCTATTTTTTCACGTTGTCAGCTTTTGAGGTCAATTATGATGGCCTTGAACTGTAACAAACTGACCTCCCACTAATGTATCTTTGACTTCCTTTACTTTTGTGAATCTATAAAAAAAGTTCTAGCTCTGCATTTTAAAAAATCTCACAGTTACGATAAATTTAATAAAATATGGTTTGTATGATATTTTTTCTGCATTTTTTTAACCTTTGACCCCGATTTTCCCAATTTTTGCATTGAGTTTTTTAGCTTAGCGGACTTGTCAGTAAGCTGAGCTTATCTTATGGTCCTCCGTCCATCGTTCGTCCGTCCGTCGTCCGTCACCACACTTTAAGCGATTTTGTCGATAGGGATAGAACTTTGTTACATTAATTCTATACAAAGGTTATAAAAAACAACAACTACACAAAACTGTTGAAATGTTTCCAGAGATATGAAAAAATTCCTAATAAATACAACACTAACTCAAGAACATTAGTCAAATTGTGTCAAGATGGAGTTTGAAATGGCAAAGTATAGTCCTCAAAGTGTTTAGAGTGATAAGAGGGAAAGTACCCGGGGTAAAACCCACCCAGAGAATTTTCTCTAGTCCATCTTAAGTCGGAAAACCATAATAGTACTCACCTTTGGCAGGATTTCTTTCTTTTTAATCTTCATGCAGTACAGTGGAAGAGGTGGCTTTCAGCTAATACCTTAGCACACTTTACCTCATAACACCTCTAGTCAACTTTATGGTGCTAAAAATTGTATTACTATTTACCGGTTTATAGCAGTGTCGGTATGGTCGAATAGTGTATGAAGCTTTTAAGTTTCAAAGGAGACATCCGTCATCTGTCGTCCGTCGTCCGTCAACAATTCACATTTTCGACATCTTCTCTGAAACCGTCAACCAGATCCACTTCAAGCTTGGCGGGGATGTGCCTTGGGTGGGTGTCTACCAAGTTGGAACAAATGGTCACGGTGCAGTGGATTGTTTTGGTTTTTTTTTTTTTTTTTTTTTTTTATTTTATATGATTTTTTTTGGTTCTTTTTTGGGCAGATCTTAAAAAATATTCTGCAAAACCGTTCACCCAGTTCCTTCGATATCACACAGGGACACTCCCCGGGACTTCTAGTTCTTAATTTGTTCACCAGGTGGAGCTGCATTTTTTTACTTTTTTTGTGAATTTTTGTGTGTTATAGCTATTTTCGAATTCTTCGCCAGAAGTATCACTCAGATTAAGCTGAATCATGGTGGATATGTTCCTTGAAGAAGGGTGAAACAAAGTTGTTCACTATGTGGTAATGCTGCGGATTCCTGATTTTTAACGATTTTTTTTCAATTCGGGTCAATGCAGCTTTCCTATTGATTACTATGGAAGTCAATGAGCATTCTAATGCTAATTCACATTTTCGACTTCTTCTCCAAAACCGTCATCCAGATTAACTTCAAACTTGGTGGCAATATACCTTTGGTGGGTTTCTACCAGGTTTGTTCCAATGGTCATGCTCCAGTGATTTTTGAATTTTTAATGATTTTTGTTCTTTTTAAGGACATATCTTAAAAAATCTTCTCCTCCGAAACCGCTCACCTAATTGCTTTGATATCACACAGGAAGACACCTAGGGAATCCTTGTTCTTAATTTGTTCACCAGGTGGCCCAGCAATTTTTTCTATTTTTCTATTTTTATTTTTTATCTTTTTCTTTTTTTTTTTTTTGGCGTCATAGCTATCCTCTATTTCTTCGCCAGAACCGTCACTCAGATTAAGCTTAAACGTGGTGGATATATTCCTTGTGGAAGGGTCAAACAATGTCGTTCACTATGTGGGAATGCTGGGGATTCCTGATGTTTAATGACTTTTTCAATTCGGGTACTTATCGGTAAATGCACCTTTCCTATTGATTACTATGTAGGTCAATGAGCATTCTAATGCTAATTTACATTTTCGACTTTTTCCCCAAAGCCGTCATCCAGATTTACTTCAAACTTGGTGGGGATGTACCTTCGGTGGGTGTCTACCAGTTTGTTCCAATTGTCATTTTCCAATGATTTTTGGATTTTTTTTCAATGTTTTTTTTTCAAAAATCTTTACAAAAGCTTTAATAGGAAAGTTTAACATGGGAATTTCTGGTAATGGTTATAACTTAAATAATTTTGGCCAGATTTACTTCAAACTTGGTGGGGATGTGCTTTGGGTAAATCTCTACCAAGTTTAGTCAAATGGTCACACTCTATTGAATTTTGTATTTTTCATGAATTTTTGTTGTTGTTGTTCTTTTGGGGGCAAACTTTAAAAACTCTTCTCCTCTGAAAACGCTCACCCAATTGCTTTGATATCTTACATAGACACTCCCAGGGATATTCAGCTACAAATTGTTCTCCAGGTGGTGCTGCAATTTTTTTATGAATTTTTTGTATGGTTTTGCTATTTTTCACTTGTTCTCAGAACCGTCCCTCAGATTTAGCTGAAATATGACGGATATGTTCTTGTGGAAGGGTCAAACAAAGTTGTTTACCAGGTGGCACTGCTTTGGATTTCTGATTTTTAAGGATTTTCAATTCGGGTTATTATCGGTCAATGCACCTTTCCTATTGATTACTGTGTAAGTCAATGGGTATTCTAATGCTAATTCACAGGACAACTGACACGAAATTAACTGTTTACGTGATAACTTGACATCTGTTTTGAGTTAGTATCGTGATGTTGCACATGCTAGTGTTTTTGTATGAAGGTTATGCTTTGACAGTACATGAATGACCTTGACCTTGTTTCTGGGGTCACAGTGCAACATACATGAATTTTACTCTTCACGATAACTTCAGAACTACTTGAACCTTGATGTTGCACATGTTACTGTTCTTCTATTTAGAGGAGAGTTACTCACAACATGGGTGACCTTGATCATATCCCAAGTTCACAGAGCTGCAAGTGCAATGAATGTCTAGGTCAGCTGAGCATGGGCTGTTCACACAGCCCTCTTGTTTAAAAACTTGCCGCATATTTGTGTGGCACGGGGTGTTGCCTATCAAATAAAATAAGTTTCATCCCTGGGTCCACTCGAATAAGGTTACTTGAAAACTAAGAATCTTTTCTTGTCCTGGCCTCTGGACTATACCGATCCCTGCAAAATAGTGGAGAGCCTGTATCCTCCCAAGACCCGAAAAGCTGCAGGTGAATACAGGTTCGTGGGGAATCGACGCAAGCAAGGGTATTGAATTGGGCATAGAATGATCTATGTATCCCAAATACTATTATGCATCGTGTTGTTCTACAAGAAATATTAAAATGAGAACACAAGCACACGAATTTGTTAGCTAGAATGTCCAATTGCCTTTCACTTCCATTAGCTGGTATATAAAGGCTAATGTGGCTGATTGTCCGGGTGACAAAAAGGGAGTATCCACATATGCTCATCAGAAAATGCCGGCTATACGGACTTTCAATGCTATTTCATTTCTTAGCCTGTATCTAACTTCGAGAAATACTGAATGTCGACGGTGTAACATTATGTCTGTGTGCCAACACAGACTTATTGTTTTTCTAGGAATTTTTTTTCTTTCTTTCTTTCTTTCTTTTTTAAAGTTCTTTCTTTCTTTCTTTTTTAAAGTTCTTTCTTTCTTCTTTCAAGACAAATTTGTCCGACATTTCATTTGAAAAGTATGACACGTAGAAAATCCAAACTTGGGACAATTATACGTCTATAGATGAAATCTCGCCTCTTTCTATTGAGACGTCATGCTTTTCAAATTTTTGCAAATGAGGGCTAATTACAGTTTTAAATTTTCAATAGCTTACATACTATAGTAGATATGGTTTTGTGTGTAAAGGAGTTCGATCTTAGCAAGGCAAAGGTCATCTCAATGTCAAGGTCATGTCAAGGTCAAAGGTCGATTTTTGGTCAAATGACATTTTTGAGGTCAAGGTTTACTTCTGGTAGAGGTCATCTCAAGGTCAAAGGTCATTTCAAGGTCAAGGGCCCCTTCCGATGATAGCTTTCTTCTAGCCATAACTTGGTCAAGTTTTATCCAATTTTGACCATGTTGGGCTCAAACTGTAGCTATCGTAACACTGCACACTTTTGAAACTTACATGTGACCTCTAAAGATAAAAGATCAAGGTCACTTGGACCATTGAAAGTTTCATGAAGTCGTAACTTAGCCAATTTCCATCCAATTCTAATCATGCTGGACTCCAATTGTAGGTATTGCAACACTGCACATTTTTATGAGAACATATAACCTCAAAAGGGCAAATGTCAAGGTCATTTGGCTCTTTGAAAGTTTCATTTTGCCATAACTTGGTCAATTTTCTTCGGATTTGGTTCATGTTAGGCTTAAATTGTTGGTGTTGTAACACTGTGCAATGTACATGGGACCTGTAAAGGACAGAGGTCAAGGTCATTTGGACTTCGAAATTTGCATCCAGCCATAAGCTTAATGTAATGTGAAGTACAAAAGGATTAAAGTTGTAGCACTCAATATTTACAACTTTTGAAGGCTCACAGACAGCTTTGCTTTGAAGCAAATCTTCTTTTCTAGTTTCTGCAGTGTTTTTATCGGACAGTTTCAGTACGCTATCTCATTTTTGTGTGGATACATCCCTTTAAACGCACTGTATGCTACAGGACTAAAATTCAGTATGTGGGTAATTTTATTACTATATTTAGGATGCAGAATTTGACGTGCTTTCTGCTTTTTATTTATGCTAATTAGGCAAATAAAATTGGCTACTCCCACCATGATACCTACCGGGGGCCTTGTGAACGTCTCGAAGACAAAGCTGTTTTTCTTGCTATAGTTGGAGAGGGTTCTGATCCTTTGTAGTACATGGCTACCAGAATGCCATCTAAAGGGTGTCAGTCTTTTAAGCTACATTAGAACCATTTATTTTCTATTTGTTACAAACATGTGATTTATTCTGATATAAAAAATCAAGCTGGTTGATTGATTTTTAAAGGGGCAACCAGTATCATTGGAATTTTGAAACAGGCAGACTCAAAAATGTAAGTGTTGGAATCTTGCTGACATGTAAAATAACATTATATAATATAAGGTAGTGGCGGCAATTTTGTTTGTTTGCGTTCTGTTTGTTTTTGGAATGTGGTAAGTTTTAATTTTTGTGCATTCCAAATTTTTGTAACTGATCTTGACAACTTTTTTCGCCCATTAATGTCACAGATAGAAAAATCGCCAAACAAAATTTCCCTTCTCCATACTTGAACCTTAACTTTCGGTGTGCATTGATTTCATCGGAACAGATGATATAATTTGTATTATTACTAGGCATAATTTCAGCATGAGACTCCGGATCCAGCCTATTTATGCCTGAGCAGTGGCAGTACTATACTGAGCTCAAAATAACTAGCATTGCAACGCAATGTATGAAGCAAAAGACGGAAGCTAATCAGTGTTATTTCCATAATTAATTGGTGAAGAAATTACAACATTGCGTTAAATTCCTGATCATTCTTTAAAATTCAAATTCCATCTCTAGTATGGTTGCATTCTGCTCTTGCAATTAAGTTCAAAACTTAAAATTCGTGCATGCATCTGTAAATACATGTAATCATTCTTCAGTACAGAGAAAATAATGTGTATAAGGTCCCCGTTTCATATTGATGTCATACGTTAACGAATAAAGCGATTTGAGACATTATTTCCTCTATGAATTTTTGCTGTGGTGTCTTGAAAACTTAAACTATATCTGATTACATTAAAACATATTCAAAGAAAAATAAAAGTATATGCACATGCAAATCTGCCTCATAATTTTACTCCTCAATTAACAGGCCATAGGTTTCACATGGTGAACAGAAATATGGGTCGACTGGTAATATATTGCCGATAATCACAGACAAACGTCTAACACATTTTGTACCCGATTGCACTTTCTTTCTTTCTTTCTCTTTGTTTGTTTGTTTGTTCGTTCGTTCGTTTCTTTCTTTCTTTCTTTCTTTCTTTCTTTCTTTCTTTCTTTTTTTCTTCTTTATACCTCCCTGAAGGCCACAGACCACAGACCACAATTATAAATCCTTCTTTTTTTCATCTAAGTATGTTTCAGTCTGAAAAAATCAGTTTTTTTTTTTTTTTTGGCATTTTGAAATTTCGTGAACGGCATTTAACTAATAACAATGTCAGAAAGGACCCGGATGGATTTTGTCATATCATACCCATCTTGTTAATCGGTGAATTTAAGTGCGAAACAAAACCTGGATGTCAGCTTTATATAGTTGTATGAACTGTGCTCTGACTGGAGTCACTTCATTGTCCTTCCTCACCATAACGTTCCAACCTGGCCTGAAAGACAGTGCACCTATATGACCACCAATCAGGCAACTCTGTGATGCATCAAACCTGACGTAGCTAACTTTATTTCAACAGAAGCTACAGCGTGCTGAAAACACAATATTTTCACAATTACGGACTCCGTTGGGATGCGCCACCAGACAATCACAACTGTGGTCTGTGACCTGAAGAGAGACACACACAGCCATGGAGTAACTTTAGTGCCTTTTTATGTATTTCTGCTTTAACATAAGGCAGTGTACTTGCGTTTTCAATGTTTTGATGATATAAAGGTTGTACTCACTGTCATAAATCTATGTGTGGCCACAGAGACACAGATCATGTATGCCTCCATCCAAAACATCCATCCCAAATTTTCCTCCACAGGGGTTGTTCGTCAGAGGAATCTATTTTGACACATTTATTAACTTTGAAGTTGAGCTATATGGAAACCATTCTATCGAATTTACTTGATGTAATCTAAACAGACCAGGCTTCATATTGGTTTTAATTCATTTCCAGAGTACAAATAATGCAAAGCTCGGCCTGAGTGTTCGAAGTGAATTTCCAAGCTTTAACACAATGCATAGCGGAGGGAAAAAAACTTGAAACCTATGATGCCAAACGTTAACTGGTGGGTTCACCCAGGGACGTGTTATAACATGTCCCTGGGTCACCTTTGCACGTAAATCGTTGCTGTGCCATTGAAAGTGAGGTCAAGGTCACCAAAATAGAACCAAGAGAAGAAATTACGTCAAGGTACAAATGAGGTGAACTTTTAGTTTCAGGTGGCCAATAAGCTTGATATATTGTGTTCACAAACAAATTGTGGACAGACCGTTAATCTAAAAGCATATTGGGTTTCCGTTTCGGATGGACCCATCAAAATAAATATCACTTTGTACATTTGTTTTTAATATGTCAGTGTCACTGGCACATGACTTTGTGGTTGGCCTTGTAAAGTTGTGTCTACAGTCATAATTTAAATTTTGTACGTATAATTTGAAACACGAACCACCAGTAATAATGTCCATGCAATCCAGGTTCATGTGTGGGGCATAGTTTATCATACATGTTACATGCATTTCGGTTAGATACATTTTCTGGAATCCAGATCGTATAAATGTGCAGGTGTATGTCCATTAATTATTTTATGAAGAAGTATGAGTCGGTGTTTTTCTCTGCGCACTTATAGAGAGTTTCCTTGTACAGGGACGTATGACATCTTCGATAAAAGTGGCTTTTGTACGTGTGTCGAAAAAAATGGTTCTGCAAAGCAAGTTCTTTAATTTGTGCCTATACGACACATTACAAGTGGGATTTGTTAAGCAGGCAAAGGTACAAAATGAACTCTTCCAAATGCAGTGCCTTTTCTTTAATGTAACACTTTATGAATGACAGCAAACCACAACAACGGGGGTAAGGGGTTTTCCGTACCGAATTACTGCACTTTTTTCCCGTGCTTTTCGTACTCGAATCCCTTTTAATATTTGTGTACTTTGTACCAACCATTATTTTATACATTTTTTCTGTATCTTGTACTAGGGCAAAATTATTAGCCTGTGCCTGCGTACCAGGGGCCCCTTACCACCAACACCACCACCACCCGGGGTCATACATGTCATTGTACTGAGACAATCAAGATCCGGTTCCGAGTTCCTTAAGTTCTGTCACGATAATGTTACCAGCTCCTTATTGTTATTTTATGCCCCCTTTTTACTTATCTTTTTTATGCAATACACTAAGTCCCGTTGGAAAGGATCAAAGTGTAAAAAGTACATACATTATTTTGCAGCTGGTTGTGACTGCTGTGACTTCTGTGTTCGTGCAGCCAGTCACTAAACTGATATCCAGGCCATCGCGGCAAATAAGTTAGGAAGCTCTCATAGAATTCGTTTGCCTTAATTCGCATACATTACATATGCCCTTCGGCTCGCCATTCAGCTTAATTCCGTAGGTGCCCGGTGTTTTTTTTCCACAAGACTAAATTTGATATTGGCATTACAATATCTTCATACCATGTCCGCACCACAGTAAAATACTTAAAGCAGAATACAAAAACAAAAAAACACGTTTACATTACGCAAGCAGCGGCCTACGACAGTTGCAAGTTTGCCTAATTTTACTTAAAATCGTGTTAAGAAAAATTGTTTTGATAACATGCTTTTGGTATAAATGCTAATGACTTTCTTCCTTTTCTGATATGCCTAAATGCGGATTTACCCAATATTAAAAAAATACTCAAAATATTGACAGTATTTTCACACATGTCACAAACCTGACACATAAAGTTGAAACATTGGCTCTGGGTTGGCAGTGGAGTAGAGCTCAATTGTTTGGAGACTTTCAAAGTGAGGAGTAGGTGTCATCATGGAGTTTGTTTTACATTTCTTGGGCAGGATGTCCATTGTTGCAGTCGTTTTTAGGATTGCTCTTGGTTCGTACAAGTGGTCTAGCTGCAACTGTTTGTTTTACAATCATTGGGACTGAATATAATGCCCCAGTTTGATTAATGGCTAGGCACCTTCAACCCTGAAAAAAACTACATATAAAAAACACACCAGTAGATAGCAAAAAGGAATTCCACAGATCACCCAAGTCTAAAGTTCCAACAAACGAATATCCAATATGTAGAACGGCGCAAACATTTGCGACTCATATTTCCATCTGACCTCTCTGGGTCAAGGCATATTAATTCAATCGCTACCAAGTCAAGCAAATTGGTTGGGTGTCCTCAAAAGTCTACAGTATAAATTGAACAGACGTGCACTAGAAAATCTTTATTTTCCCTATGTGCTACCATACTTAGAACAAGCCGGCATGGTTTGTTTGGGTGCACACAGGCGGACAATGTTCTATTTAAAAGTATTCAACTGGGAGGAGCCCGGCTGGTAACAGGAGTAACTAGAAATACGTTCGCTTGAACAAAAGTAAGTAATTTCGACAGGAGGGGGTCTGCTACCAGGGTAGTTATGATTTTTTTGCCCCTTATTTCGACATACCTTTATCCATCCTTAAGAGCAGCAAGGTGAGGCTCCCCCTCGAAAAAATGTCATTTTAATAAATGTCATTTTAATGTGTATTTTGAGACCATTTAGAAGTGATTTAGACAGCACTTCCTATCATAATCATGGCACGAGTGATTTTGTGTGTGTTGGGTTTAACGCTGATGATAAAAAATAACTTGCCTAGGAGGAATACTCACCTCATTTTTTTGCGGAGATAAACGGGGCATGGATTGAAAGTCCAAGGTTAATTAAGTCTTTCCCAAAGACAACTGTCAGCCCCCCCTTTTCCTGACATGGGTGGGAGGTCTCATCAAGTTTCACTCAAAATGATTTTGCCTGCCTCACATATGGCTTTGATCACAATCATGAATCAAATCAGACGATACAACTTTCATACTCCCAAAACACAGAAAATAAAAATCCGTATCACACTTGAAGCAACTTAACCCAAATTAATTCGTCAGGTCACATGGCCTGACGAAATAATGATTCGTACGAGCCATAATTAAACACAAAGAGATCAAGACAGACTATCTTCTCTTCGTGCTAAAAAAACATGCACTATATAACTCTATCTTCCGATTATCATAAACTATAGAACAAACTCCTTTATTCAACATATTAATTTGTGTGACCTTAGTTTATGCAAAATGACTTTTATAATAAATAAAATTAATCTAAAAATATACTTCGCAACGTAGAAGTCGTTGACAATGACCATCTCGGGCAATACTCTCTACACAGAAGAATCTGCCCAGTTGCGTGCGCCTAACCAAAATATGTGGCTAAACCAGGACAAAAAAACAACAACAACAACAACAACAAAAAAACACACAAAAAAAAAAACCAAAAGACAAAAAAAAACAAAAACAAAAAACAAAAACAAAAACAAACAAAAAAAAACCCATACGCACACACACACACACACACACACACACACACACATACACACACACACACACACACACACACACACGCACACATAGGGGGGGGGATGGACTTCAGTACCAGCCAAACAGAAAGCGTTTCCTCTACCGTAGAGATAGATCAAACCTCCATCATCCGTGGCTTGGGTAACACATAAAAGCCAGCAAATTCCTGTCCAGTGGCATCTGACGTGTGTTCACCACAGGATTAAGTAAATATTTATTTGTATTTTGATTAGTTTCTATACTTTGAAATTTTACAACTTAGACATTTTATTCACTGCCTGGATCTGTACAAGTGCAAGTTGGAATGCTATCTGCATCTTAAATACTTTAAGACATAAAACTTTGTCTCAATTGCTGGTAATAAGCATAAATTTTAAGACAATGGTTTGATCATATGGTTATTGGGTACGGCTATATCGCAAATCCATGTTGGCAGTTGCAATCTCATCTCTGTGCTCAATAGTTTCTGGGGCAAAAATTTAAAGATTTATATTATGGCTTTGGTCGTACATTCGTTGGATGTACCTGTATCACAAACCCATTTGTACAAGTCCAAATTGATTCTCAGTCTATAATACTTTGAAGATGTTCAACATTTAAATTTTAAATGTTCCCAATTAGCATACATTCAGACTAAGTTGGATCATATATACAATTCATGCGCAGTTTTCACAAACCCACAGGTGAATGCAATTTCATTCGCATTTGATCTGCCTAATTGTAGACATCTTGTCTATTCCATGGAGAGAAAGAAAGAAAGAAAGTAAGAAAGAAAGAAAGAAAGAAAGAAAGAAAGAAAGAAAGAAAGAAAGAAAGAAAGAAAGAAAGAAAGAAAGAAAGAAAGAAAGAAAGAAAGAAAGAAAGAAAGAAAAGGCTGTTGGGACACAGACATAGTATTTTTGCGGTAGTTTGGTCATATTACTCATCAGTCCATTCATCTTTTCTTGTTTTCCAGTTTACACTTTATTGCACTTCACTCCATTTTCGTTTTTAGTGGACTGATGGTCGTAGCAAAAGATATAGGATACCTTGGAACATACCGACGATAAACGGGTAATGGGTAGCAAAAGACCAAAGAGACAAGATACTTTGGAACATACTACCGATAAACGGGTAATGGGTAGCAAAAGAGAAAAGAGTACAGATACCTTGGAACTTACTACTGATAAACGGGTAAGCGCATAGCAAAAGATCAGAATCAAGATACCTTGGAACATACTGCCGATAAACGGATAAGTGCATTGACCCTGTGCGCCTTAAAGCTGTGAAGCGATGGTAGTTATATTAACTGCACTGATTTTCCTCACAACTTCATTATATTTTTTTTAATTGTTTTTTTTTTTTTTTTTTTTTGGTTTGTTTTGTTTTGTGTCAATTTTTTATTTTAGTTTTTTTTTCTGTCAAGTTCTGTTCCGTCAATTTTATCGTCACTTTTTTTTACTACATTTTACTTGAATTTAATGTACTTTCCTATCTTTTAGCAGCAGCAGCAGCAGCAGCAGCAGCAGCAGCAGCATCATCATCATCATCATCATCATCATCATCATCATCATCATCATCATCATCATCATCATCATCATCCCTTCGAGCTGTGATAATCAAAATGATAAAATAGCTACGATTGCAAAGCAGGGCAAAGCAACATGTTAAACGTCAGTGAGACAGCAGTCTTCAGTTGTTATGCAAGGCTAAGCCCCATTCTGTGATTAAGACACTCAGTATAATTCAGTAGGGAAAACCTATTGTGGGGTTATTTGAGGTAGCAGTTTCCTGGCAACCGGAACGTCCAAACGCAAAATAGTTATTCTATAGTTTGAGTGGTATAGTGATATTTGTACCCCAAGTCATAAAGACAGAAATAAGTATTTTGCCTCTGGAGGAAATGTGGCATTTCAAACGTGTCCCATGTTTTGATTCCATCTTGCCTACTTTGCAGAGTTTTGCCTGTTCAGAATATGGCTTCTATAATGGCATGAGATATTGAATTGTTTATAATCTTCTAAATGTTCTTCTGAATTGAAGTATGGGGATTTGAAAGGAATTGGGGGGAAAACGTTTCGCACATATCGTTTGTGTATGAATATTTAAATAATCGGTGTTTACCAGCTAGAATCACATTACTATATCCTATGGATATGGTCACGTTCTTCTATATAAAGTAACCATAAAATCACGTCTAAAAGCACATACAAATTTTATAATAAGAGATTTTCGGGATGTTAAGTTCATGTCACACTGATTACTTTTAAATTACATCTTTCAGTACCTCATTTTGTACTGAATCAAGAGCTTTGATCGCCTCGCTATGGGTGCATTTGCCTGGAAAAGCTGTTGAACTGGACTGGTAATATATTCTATGTGCTTGAACGAACGGTGTTTTTAAAGGAACATTAATGTAACATACTTATTATTTCAGAACAGTTTGCTCTAAGTTGTTCGACTTTTCGGATTTGTTTTCCCGCCATATGGCTTGGCTCCATTTATAAGGAGCTAGATACCAAGACTAAGTAACCAAATTGAGTAACCAGTGACTCCTTCGGCAACACAAGTCTATCACTGATCGTGTAAGGTACGAGTCGAATTTAGCACCGGTTGGAGCAAGACAATCCATGACGTTAATCAATCCAGAAAGAACAACCGACAATTATAACTACATTTGAATATAACTTTATTGAAATCCCTGAGTCATTGTTCCATTGATGCAATAAATAATATTTCATTAGTTACAAAACCATGTCACAATGGGTGATCTTAACTCAGTAGCGTGTCTTAGCGTGACAAGGAGCCGGTTGCCATGCCAAAAGACGCTACAAAAAATTCATACTCAAGAAATACAGGTTAGGCGCAGTCAGAAAGGAGACGGTTATCAAAGTCTACTTAGCCACAGTGCCAATCTGTTGTATTCTCCCCCCCCCCCCCAACAAGCAATATTTAACAGTGCCATCCAGATGTCCACTTCACATGATGACAAAACTGCTTCAGTGTTGCAGCATGAGAGAATTAGAGTTGAGCAACCTTCTCGGTTAAGGCCTTGTGGATATAGGTTTATGCTGGCAGCCCGACCACGATACCATTTGCGATTCGATCATAACAGCTCCTGAACGCCTTAGCATTGAATCCTACTGAAACCTGGCCAAGTATCTTTTGCAATATGTCTTTCATCTCCTGCAAGGTAATGAATGAAATATTTATTTCAATTCTTGTATAGTAGTATTAATACTGTAGTTGTTGTTGTTGTCTGTACGTGTATCGACCAGGTTGACACCAGAGAAAGCAATAGGAGGCGTTCGTATTACCTACGATTCTGTGCGGCCACCTTGGCTGAATCAAGGCATTTGATAGAAAGATGGGCAGATTAACGCTTTCAGCGGGGACACATGGGCTTCTGTGATAAATGTAACAACTTGAGGAAACAAAGCAAGCCTTTAAAAAAAGTCATTAGCTAAGTTGTAAAACACACAAGATGCTAAACATCTTAAGAAAATTCCATTTGTTTTGGCAGAAAAAGTGTCAAAATCATAACTGTTACAAGTGCCCTCATCATAGTTCCGTTGCCTCGCGCTTGTCGGGACCAGAGCAGGTCTGTAGTTATCATAGGTAAATGAGAATGCCTCCAATAATTCTGAACGGGGGTTTGCGAAAAATAAAAAACAATGAATGAAAATGTCTCAGTTTTGCAACTCCTAGTCAAACTCAATACATACAAACAACATTAATACGGTTTCATATTTCAGGACATTCATCCAAACACATACACACACACACACACACACACACACACACACATACACACACACACACACACACACACACACACACTCAATATATATAATGCACGCACCGCATTTAATGTGTGTATCACGAAAACCACAATATATCTTTTATTTGCAACAGCTAGTATCGCTTAGTTGTCATGAATAAACACATAAAAACTGGAAAAATCTTCCTTACAACTTCTTTTTTAATTTATTCGCAAAAGCAAAACACGTGACAAACAAAAACAATTACTTTACTTCAGTTTTAAGGCTAGAATTTTTCGTGGTTTTGTAAATCCATTTACTTTTAAAAACGTTAAAAACTTCCATTTAAACATCCATATACAAGTCATGACAACGTCCCTGAAGAAACCATGCCTTGCTTGAATTGACGATTTCTTTACATCCGCGCAATAAGGAAGTAACAAGGGAACAAAATAGTCCGCTTACCTTAAAGTGATGTGCTGCCACATCTGGCCGCGCTTTATGCTGAAGAGACAAGTGATGTAGATGTAAGTCCAGGGCCATGGGGTCGTGCAATAGATTGATGGCAACGTCCAGACCGTTCAGTACACGTACGCAGTGGGCCTGGAATGCACCACTGTTAACATCGTCCACTCCTACTTTACTGAACAGTTTCTTGGTGTCGGGATCTTTTTTGAACAACCTGAAACAAACAGAGTCGCTTACATTTAATAGTCGAAATTTATATATTTGTATCCTTTGAAGCATGAAAAAACCCTGCATCTTTGTCTCGCGCGCAACACACACACACTCACAGACACAGACACACACACACACACACACAAACACACACACACATGTATATATATATATATATATATATATATATATATATATATATATATATATATATATATATATATATACATAAATACATATATACAATGGTGTGTTTATTGATGTATGATCATATTTGGGTCAACTATTACTGCGCTTTTGTCTACTATCCACGACATCCTGCAGTACCTTCCGTTAGTAGTCATGTTAGTGCTATAAGGGTTTTCTTCCAATTTAATTTTTTAGTTTGCGTATACATCACCTTTTATATATAACATTTTAACTCATTCATGTGTCTCACCTAACAACTGCCTGTATTTGTAACTTATATTGTCAAATAAAAATGAATTGAATTGAAAAACAAGATAAATATGACTGTCTAATACTCAGCTGACCCTAGATGTACAAGTTAAAGTGGTCCTGTAACCTTTCAAAAATCATTTGGTGCCATCCCTGTTGTACCGATGCCTACATGTACATACACCCTAACTGGTCTTCCCTAAATTTGACAATCCGTTCAAAATTAAAGAAAACTAGGAAAGAGGATTTGCTGCGTAGCAAATCAGTGTGTGTGTCTTCAAAGCATATTGGTATGGCAATGTACAACTATTCCATCACACTGAAATAGAAGTTGGAATGGCATCTCTATCTATTATAGCTTTGAAGTTATTCAGGATTTAAAATTTCGAATACTAATTAGCCTAATTTGAATTACTACAACTCTTGTTTTAAATTCATTAGATGTGCACTGGTCAATAACACCCTAGTAGAAGTTGGAATGACATCTCTATCTGTTATACTTTTGAAGATATTCAAGATTTAAAATTTCAAATGCCCATAAATTGCATAATTTTAGACATCTTCATTTCTGTGTATAAAACGGCCAAAGGCCTTGTATGGAGGCACAATCATGCCAAGTTTGGAGTTTCTATGTATAATAGTGTCCGACAAAAGTGTCGGACAAATTTGCTGGTAAAGAAGAAAGAAAGAAAGGAAGAAACTGGAAAGAAGATTTGCTTGAAAGCAAATCTATCTGTGTGCCTTTAAAAGTTGTAAATATTAAATGCTACAACTTTTATCCTTTAATACTTCACATTACATTCAGCTTATGGCTGGATGCAAATTTCAAAGTTCAAATGACCTTGACCTTTCACCTTTACAGGTCACATGTAAATTGCACAGTGTTACAATACCCACAATTTAAGCCAAACATGAACCAAATCGGAGTAAAATTGACCAAGTTATGGCAAGATGAAACTTTCGAAGAGCCAAATGACCTTGACCTTTGCCTCTTTGAGGTTACATGTTCTTATAATAATGTCCAGTGTAGCAATACCTACAATTTGAGTCCAACACGATTAGAATTGGACGGAGATTGGCCAAGTTATGACTGGATGAAACTTTCAAAGGTCCACATGACCTTGACCTTTGAATTTTAGAGGTCACGTGTAAATTAAAAAAATTTGCAGGTTACAATAGCTACAAATTTGAGCCCAACATGATCAAAATTGGATAAAAATTGACCAAGTTATGTCTAGAAGAAAGCCACCATCGAAAGTGGCCTTTGACCTTGAAATGACCTTTGACCTTGAGATGACCTCTACCTGAAGTGAACCTTGACCTCAAAAATAACATTTTGGCATAAAATTGACCTTTGACCTTGACATGACCTTGGCGTTGCTACCAACCACAAACCTATTTGTATTTATTTTTGGACGGTGCGATAACAGATTGGCCAACATAATATAAATCGCAAAAATGGAAGTCTATAGCAAAATTTATCCTTGACTCTGGGGCTATGCTGTTTCCCTGAACAACCATGGCTATGTAGCTTTGTCATATTCAGCCTATGCTCTTTCCCCGGACCAAGTTAACCCTCCGTTCCAGACAAGTTGAAATAAAATGCCGTGTTTGATTTGAATTGTCTGCAAAATAAAGGCACACAACGGCTACTTTCTTCATAATAACTTTCCGCCAGGGGCGAACATTTTTTATCAAGGAAGGGTGGCTTGAAACTTTTTTATTTCAATTATTTAATGTCTCATATTTAGGGTCGGGACGTAATTGGGCCTTTTCAGTGGGGTAGGTCGGGTTACCGGAACCACACATATATTTTTGTTAGGCCTTCGGTTACTTGGGCATTTGTTGAAACCTGTTTAAAAGGGATGTTCTTTCCTCTTTTACACATTACTTCCTTTGACGTCAGTTTAATTTGTTACCTGGGCACAGCCGGCGGCACTTGTTGGATATTAAAAATAAGATTCGGGACCCGACTTTTTGGCATTTTGAATGGGGGGGGGGGGGGACCCGGGTCCCCCCAGTCAATGCACTAGTGAGGAGTGACAATAAAATGGTAAAACACATAAAATCTCTTTAAAAAATAATAATAAATGAAACAATGCAGTACCACCTATCGATTACATTGCGGTCTATGGGTCCCCAGACCTGTCCTGTGCAATCTTAACGTAATTGGTCTAAAAGTTGTAGAAGATGATTTATCTAAGATATAACCCCCAAATATGAAGAGAAAAAGTGTAAATAATTGGAAGATAATTGAAGCATAACCATTTACAAGAAACTCAGTAGAAACCCACTTGAGGTACATCCTCACCAAGTTTGGTGTAAATGTGACTGACGGCATTAGAAAAGAAGTCGAGAAGCTGTAAATTCCATTGCCATCACAATTGACTTCTATGGTAATCAACAATGTGTACGTTATCTGTCAACCACCCGCACTGAAAAATTCATTCCCGCTACCTCTCGGAGGTGTGTTTAGACCATACTTTTTCAATAGTCTAACTATAACTTAAAAAAATCAAGGATCGGGAGTATCATCGACGTGTACAAATTTACTTGACCCTGCCACAAGCTACAATTCCATCAAGTTTCAGGGCAGTCAAACTTAGCGACTTTTTTTAGAAGTCGCAAATGGCAAAAACACGCCAAAATTTGTTTTAAAAAAAAAAAGAAAAAACAAAACCAACAAAAACAAAACATGTCAGTCCTTTGTTGACCTGCCCTTACATGCACACAATAAGGTAGCCTTGTAACCTTTTGATCATAGGTCGTTTAATTCTTCTTGAAGACATTCATTCACTAACATCAGAATATTTCCTCATTGGTCAAAGTCCTAGCTCAAATACTTTCCGCTTATCAAGTGAACAGTAAAATGTATGAAAGTAGCTCTGTGACTTTGGGAGTGAAGTCAAAGTCATTCAAGTACTGTGGCTCACAGAGGAAACCAGCAGCATAAAAGTGCTGCATCAAACAGTTTTCACGTTATCAAGTGAATAGTAAAATTCATTTAGCCAGGTGGCTTTAGAAAAAAAATAAGATTTTACGAAAAGTCTAACAACGAATCAGCAGAAAGTCCAAAAATGAATGAGGCATAACCAAACTTGGAAGGGGGATACCCAAGGTACTCCTCCATAAGTTTGAAGAGAATCTGGATCACGTTTTTCTTGGAGAACAAGTCGAAAATGTTAACTACCATTGTAATCCCATTTCTTTACATGGTAATAAAAAGGGCTGTATGCTTTAACGATAACTATCTGAATTGAAAAGACCATTGGTACTCTGGGATCTATACTTAATGCTACCTAGTGACCACCTTTGTTTAAATCTTCTACAAACCTTCTACAACGAACTCAGCTGCCAATTCAGCATAATTTGAGGCACGGTTTTTGAGAACAAGTTCAAACTAGCAAAAATAAACACAAATCTATGAAACAATTGAAGCAACACCTGTTGATCATATTTAGGTATAGAAGTCCCCAGAAGTGTTCCTATGCAATTTCAAAACGACTGACCCGGTGGTTTCGGAGGGGCATATTTTTTTAAGCTTCCCCCCCCCCCCCCCACTCAAGAAAAAAATAACAAATTCATCAAAACTTGAAAAGTTGCTGGAGCGTGACCATTTGTGAACAGTTCTTTCGAAGGATAGGTCCAAAACATGATTTACTGCTTCAATCCCCATCGAATTATAAACATTTCACAGTAATCAATAGAAATGGATGCATTGTGCGACTAGTACCCAAATTGAAAATTCGTTAAAAAAAGAGCGATAATGAATATCGGCACCTAGTGAACAACTCTCCTTTACTCTTCCACAAGCTGCATTTCATCAACGTTTTAGCACATGTTAGAAATCGCTGTACCTGCTGTTGAATACATTAAGTGTAGGGATCCCAAAAAGTGTTCCTATGGGATTTCAAAGTAATTGGACAAGTGGTTTTTGACACGATTTTTCATTATTTTGCCAAAAAAATGAACAAATAAATTGACACAAATCCAAAAATCATTGAAGCATGACCATTTGAACTAACTCTAAAAATACAGCTTTGGCGATGGTAACGCGATGTCCTGCATCAGGGACGCCCCAGGTTTTGGCCCATCCATCTATCAGCTGAGTGCGGTCTTCAAGAGAACAGCAATCAATGTGGGTTGCGCTGACGGTGGACAGGCCGGCAAGGACCAAAAGAACGGTGTAGCCAAGCAGCTCCATAACTGCGCTGAAAAAAAAAAGATAAACAGTTAACTCCACGTGTAAGCTTACATTAGCCCGTTCCAAGTTTCAAACATTGTGTCACAGTCCAGTCCCACAGAACTTATTTCGATGCAAGTATTCTTTCAGTGAAAAACAAGTAGCTTTAAAAAAGCTATATACATGTACATAGATGGTCATGGTAATATTTCATAACTGTCCGGGGAATAAAATTTGGCACCTCAAAAAAGATTTTTTTTTCTTTTGTCAAAGTGGGACCAACTATCAAGGAAGTGTGAACAATATTTTGACCTCCAGAATAACAGCCAGAAATTTCATGAAGCTGCTTTGGCAAAAATTTCAGATGTTGCACCGTTCACATTCAAACATTCACTCAAAACTGGCAACATATTACACGCACATATTCAGATGGCTATAAATATGGGGCCACCTCTCAGTAAAGGTTTAACTGAGAATGGCTCCATATTGTATGGTTGCCTGTGTACATATTACTGAATTGCAATTTATCTAACAGAAGGGAAACTGGAGTTATATCTGAACATACGTCTGGCAGCCCGCTTACTTGAGGCTAGAAAAATTCCCTGCTCCTATAGTGGCCTTTCACTCCCATTGACTTGCTTTGCCTGGACATATACTCAGCTGCAATTATTACGAGAATGATGCATAAAAATCCTTATAAAAAGAGCTTTCATTCAATGAGCAACATGCCTAGTGTAAAATCAGTGGTTTTTGCATTACCTGGCAAGTCATACTGCCGCTGCTGCAAGGGCAGCTGCCACATGTCTTGCCAAGCAATGCAAAAACCATTGACAAAGGCTATTACTGCGGTGGTATTGAATGAGTTAACGTGAAAGAGGTGGTCATGTCAAGAAAACGTCATTACTAATGGGGCTATAAAGGCTATGTATAACTGGATGCTGCCAATGACGCTGTCGGTAGCTACAATACAGTCATGACTGACCCATTTGCCACACACTTTGACTTCAGTGAGGCTGCAGGCTGGCTGGTCCGTGTGTGGAGGGGGGGGGGAGGGCAGTCAGCATCTCTACCTTATAAAATATCTTCGCTGAACTACATAGCACATGTGCCCTTCCTACCTTGGAATTATTTTGAACATTAAATTAATTGCCTCTCTCGAGAAATTCGTTTGAGGGGCTGTCCTGAGTAACATGTTAAGTAGGTAAATGCAAAATCTATGCTGATATGCCCACATGAATATGGTGCCAAATGCTTTTATCATTTCAATAGATGGTCATGTTAAAAAGGATCTGTGTTCTTGCAGTTAAAAAATAAGCAGCTTGTATCTTTACTATACATACATGCTGTAAGACCGTATGAAATGCCCATACAGTAACTTCCCTGAAAAAAAATGTATATTAAGCGGCGCCTCGTTTAAAACTCCATCACGCATAAGCCATGACGCGCATCTGCATGGAAATACCTTGAGCTTGAGTAGCTCAGATAATTTAACTGAGCCGCTTGGATAATATTTAAAGCTGAGTTGTTCGGAATATAAGTTATCATCTTCCTGGTGGACCACTGTACTTCTTGATTTGCGGTGAATAGCGTCCAGTGACCTCACTGAGGTTGCCTGAACATCAGACTGCTTCAAACGCGGCCTCACTGGACAATCAGGCAAGACCGAGGAAGTTCAGCGGAGATGCTGATTTTACCACACACTGCGTTTATTCGATACATGTTCCATTAATGAATTTTGATATCCCCAAAAAAGGATTTGTGATTCTTTGTGAAATTTGCATCAGCCCTTTATTATCGACATGAATAGACCTGAAACTACCACTCCGAAGAGGAATTGCAGCTTTAGCAGAGACTAGTCGAGTTACCTACATGAAAAAATCACAAGCCAATAACTATTAACTTTAGTGCCCATTTGAAATATGGAAACAGTGGACCATTGCCAGAAATTGTATGATTTTGTGTTTGGTAGTCAATTTCCAATTTCTAGATCGTTTTCCTCCCGAACTACTTTTGTTGTCAAAATGCCGGCCCTGCTAACGCCTGAAAACACAATTCATGGCAAAACAAGCTACATTATTAAACATACAATACGCAAAATCTTAATGGACGGAGAGTCAGTCACTATTTTTTTTTCTTCTGTCGCGAGGGACCGTTGTCGGTACGGAAAATTACGATTGACTGCAGGTCACTTGTGATTAATCCCAAAAACATCGAGCCCACGAGAAAGAAAAAAATTTGTATTTATTTGTTGGCCAATTGCGAAACGCAACATGCCACATTTATTGTTTCTTTTTATTTGAAGAATCTTTCTTCCCTTCTGCAATCAAATCGTGGAATCTTTTACCCATAGTACTAGAAACGTACCGTCTCTAACGCAATTCAAACAAAGAATATCCCACCCCTTTATCATGTTCCGTGAAATATCCTGAGCTCATAAAAGTCGGCAACAGGTCTCCGTCTGTTCTTCATGCTGGTTTACGTATGGGCCGCAGCCACTTAAACGAACATATATTTTATATCTGTGTCACAGAATCACCAGCTTGCCAACGGGGAGCGGCTGTCGGAAGTGCTATGTCTGGCATAATTTTTTAACCTGTCCCAGGTCTATCACCGTCCGTGATATACTCCATGCTACCATCAACTCTGTTGCTCCTTCTCGCCTAAGTACTGTTCTGTTAGGTACCGGTGATTGCGACCTTGAGGGCAATGCTATCATATTTCTAGCATTGCAAAATTTTATTGAAAAAAAAACAAACGTTTTCAAGCTGAAACTCCTATTTAGTAACTGAGGCAGTCACTCCTTGGAGTCATAGTCTCAGTTGGACAGACCATGTCACTCAACTTACAATGAGCTTTTTAAGTCACCCCCACTATCTGTCTTGAGAAATTTGTAGTGTCTCTCTCATCATTTTGGATTGCTTGTTAGCCCGACAATAATAGGCCCTCCTACCCAATTGTGTTCCATGACCGGGAACTCTGTGCACTGTTACACATCATATATTATGTACTATTATTGAATAAAATATGTTTAAGCCAACGTGCCACATCTTCTTTACGCCTTTTTTCCCGGTCGATGTCTTAAAATACACTCCCAATTCCGTCGTTGGCGGTTTCTTTATCTATAATGAACCATTGACACGTTGTTGTCGCTTTTTTGTAATTTACAAAACCCCATTGCATATGGTAACTGATTGTGTCGATTGATTGCCGAAAATCGAAATTTTAGAAATTTGATGTCTTCTGATGACAACGTTACCGACTATGCAGAGACCACCTTGTGTGTTTGTGTCTGGGACTTTCCTGTTTTACCTGCCGCGTGACAATCTCAAATAGCGTCTGCTTTATCGCTTTCTTTTAATCTACTTTTTCTCGCGATGCATTTTCAAAATAAACAAATTGATCACCGAAAGAACAAATGATAGATGGATGGATACGGACGGACAGACGGATAGACAGACAAACGAATTAACAAATAAAGTTGCAAAATCTTTATCAGATGCACCTGACCCAAGTCAACATATGTTTTCCGCTGGTTGGGTTGATCAATCCAATCGTTACCGACAGGAAAACATTGACTTACCCGAGAGATGCTGCTCTTCTTGCAGGAAAAGACCACAGTGAGACCAGCGGCAACCCAGCCCACTTTTTATATCAAATGTCACATGTCAACCGTCACGCAAAAAGTGATGTGGAATCTGCAATTTTTTCATAAGTTGTCATTGTTTAACATTCAAGGTCTTATTGTTTTGTTCTTCGTGCACTTTTTGCTGCGATACTGTATCATTTTTTACTAGACTCTGATGACAATGATCACAAAGCATATGGAAACCATTTCCTTGCATATGTAGACATAAAGAAACTGAAACCAGGCGATTTTAAGAACAAATCAAAATTATCCCCCTCTCCTCCAGATGTGTGAATGCAAATTTGTTCAAAAATGCTCTCACATTGCAACTACAAGTGTGTACTTTTTTTAATTTGTGTTCCGCGTCTCTACAGTTTGGTACTTGGCCTTCTGACCTCGTTCATGCGTGCCCCAGTTCCACAAGTGTCTTTGTCCTGGCTTAATAAGACGCCTTTTTACATGAATAAAGTCCAGTGGGTTGTGCTCGGAGAATTACTGTGTGGTATTGATGCCGTTTACGGAGCTCCCCGCCCCCCTCCCCCCCCCATGGGACATGCAAAACAAATTGTGTTTACCCAAATGAATTTTGAATCCTACGTAATATGTATTGTGTTGGAACGAAATATATTGAATGAATGAAAGAATGGGTACGATAGGGAGACCTGGCGGACATAAAAAAGTAAAACGCGGATTTCACGATATTGTTCAAAATTGCGAATTAAAAAAATATACATGTTATATGGGAACAAATTCATTTCAGAAAAAAATTCTGCACGTTCTTTTACTGTAACATGATGGCTCAGCAGGCACACCGAATCTTGAATTTATTTATTTGTTTATTTATTTATGAACATGTTTACTCTGGGTAACCCTTTCAGAGCACAGCTCTGTTCTTCCAAGAGGCCCAGCACACATCTAGATAAAAGCAGTAAAATAGACAATAAGATTAAGGTTAAGAGACAACTAACTAAGAACAGAAATAACTAAGAACAGAAAACCAAAAACTGAAAAAAAAAACTAAAAAAAAAATGAATGTATTTTCTATTAAGCGTCATCCCAATTAATTAAATCTAATAGGTCACACAATTTGCCGTTTAATCTTCATACGGAAAATGGCAGTAGGGATAGAAAATAGGCCTTAAATATGTTGATGCGGTCTCGTTATGTAAGCGTACCAAACGAGCTTATATTTTCGTCCATTTACTCCTTTGGATCAAATATTTTAACGTTTTACAAGCACCGACTGGTGTACTATATGTGTATACTGACATTTAAACTACAGTTGTTAGAAAACAAAAATTTGGCTACACCACTCTCATCAATTGATACCAATTCTCTCATCACACGCTGCAAATAATTTGTTTAGCCAACTCAAGGAAACATTAGCATTTAGTTTATCGACTAAGGGCACCAGTAGTCCCTGAAAAAACATACTTTTTCTGTTCTGTATATATATACATATATATATATATATATATAGATAGATATACAATGTAATGTTATTGTAACTAGCTGTTTCCGTTTTACTACGAATGTTGAAAAATAATGGGCAATAAACCCGGGGTGATAAATACAAGCAAGTGGCAAATGCTATGACCATACAGCGATAAGATTACAATGTTGGGTGTCCTGCCGTTTTGCAGCTGGCTGCCAATGACTTGTAGAGTCAGGTGAAGTCACGGGGATGTAGTTTTTGTGTGTGTTGTCACTGTTATCATCACCATAGCCGTAGTTTGTATTTTTACTATCATCACTGTGACCATCATTGTCGTCGTCGTAATCATCACCATCACCATCGTCATCATTATCATCACTATGACCACTATCGTTGTCATCGCCATGACCTTCACACGAAAAATAACCGTATCTTCTTTCAACATGGATGGTGAATATATGTACCTCTGGTCATAGTTTTTCTTACATGCAGTGACTGGTACAGGGGACAAACTGCATGGCAAAATACACCTGCATGTCGAATTTCTGGCAGAAACACGTACACATTTCCATGCTTCTAAAAACGTCGAGGCTATACAAGAATCAATTTATGGAAAATAAAAATATAATGAAATATATATTTAAAGTTGTCATATTTGATTTGTTAATCAGTCCTGGACCATGTTATGTTCTTTGATATTTTAAGAATTACAAATTTCCAGAAAACGGCCTTTTGAAATGTAATTTAATTGTGGAAAATACAAAATTATCAATGAGAAAGTAACAGATATGACAGGGAAAAATCAGCTGGGGAGTACGATTTGCATATTTTTAGTTGGTAAAAAGTAGGGGAAAAAACCGAACAACTAAATGATAGGTTTTCAGCAATCCCCCCCCCCCCCCCCGCCCTCCACATTAGGTGCAGGGCCGTAGCCAGGGTTAGAAAATGGACGAAGCGAACATAGCCCAACTAGAGGGTCCGGGGGCATGGTCCCCCGCAAAAAAAAATTGAAAACCTAGGTGCTAAATCATGCATTCTGAGGGTATCTGATGCCGAATTTGACACTTTCATCTGACACAAAAGTTAGGTGTTTTTATTGGTTTTATTGCATGTTTTTATTCACAATTTAACATTATGTGCCAGAATGTTCATGGCTGGTTTCAAACGTTTAATGTACAGACACAGGTTTTGATACCTGGAGAAGAAGTCACAAATACCTGATGTTCTTCTCTTCATTCGTAGGTGGCTACTTACTAATTGAATTGATAGTACTATATAACCCACATCCAAGAAACCAGTGTATTAAGGGAGAGCAAGAGGAGGAGCTTCTACTGCTCTCCTGTAGATGGCACTTTAGTCATTCAGGGTTAGAGTTGTGTATTCCCGTTACTTATCATAATGATTGTAAGTAACAGCTTAATAACTTTAAAACCAGTCGTTGCCGAAACAGCAGAATTTGTGTGGTAAAATCATGTACACAGCTGAAACATAAACTTTATTCTGACAGCTTTGAAAGTAGTCTTTTAATTTGAAGTTAATTTAACGTGCAATCCGATAAGATTACACGTCTCTAGCCTTGAAGAATTCTGTGTATTGGATTGTGTATTCAGCTGAATGCACGGATAATTGGAAATTGTGATCTCTCTTGTTACTAAAAATCAAATGCATAATGTTACATTTACAAAGGGACTGCTAGATGCTGCTCCCACTGGCTCAGGATCACATAACATACACATATACATACTAGGGCAGTGAGGGAGGGATGGGTAGGATACCATCTAAAAAAGTGGGAATTTTTATTTATTTATTTATTTATTTATTTATTTATTTATTTATTTATTTATTTATTTATTTATTTATTTATTTATTTATTTATTCATTCATTCATTCATCCATTCATTCATTCATTCATTCATTCATTCATTCATTCATTTATTTATTTATTTATTTATTTACTGGGCAGTGAGTGAGGGATGGGTAGGATACCATCCAAAGAAAGTGGGAACTTTTAAAACTTTATTTATTCATTCATTCATTTATTTCTATATTTATTGTGTGTACCTATTAAACATGAATTAAAGATCTGCATTTCCTTGTATTTTCCCCTGTTGCCAAGACATGTGGTTATACCGTACATGCCTGATCTCTGCAAAAATTATTCATATACCACTCGTGTGAATGTCAAAAATCTTCCTTAACGGGTAAATATTGAACTCAATTCATATTGGTTTAACTTGTATCTTACAAGTTATCAAACTTTGATATTCGC
Organism: Hermodice carunculata; assembly: GCA_964020975.1. Taxonomy (NCBI): domain Eukaryota; kingdom Metazoa; phylum Annelida; class Polychaeta; order Eunicida; family Amphinomidae; genus Hermodice; species Hermodice carunculata. Next base: position 95,272,743 of record OZ026620.1, on the reverse strand, counting down.
ACAGAGCTTACACAGATATAATACATTGGTAACATTTGTTTTGTCATGTGTGTCTTGTATATACCTACTGTGTGTCTCCATGTTCTGGAGAACCCATTTATTAGTCATCTCGATGTACTATAGGGCTATCCAGATTAAATAAATACGTTTAAACTCAACTGAATGTCAAAAATCCATATCTAGATTACCATCACATGTGCACTTTCGTACTCAAGAGAGATGGCAGGTAATCTTTCTTAAGACCCTTTTTTAGTTACATCGTTATAAAACAAAATAGCTGATGAATATTATACAAATAAATGAGGGGGCGGTCATAGCGTCGAGCTAGAACAAGCCAGGCCGCAAAGCGGTCCTGGACGGAGTTCACTCTCCACTCTCCGAAAAAGGGTTTTAGGAAAGACTAGATGTCAGGCGACCTCGCTCGCTTGGGGAACGTGGAAAATGATACTTCATCAACCCATCATTAGGCCTCTCGTCTTGCTTCATCACACAGGCTGCAGATACAGTACTCTCACATTTCAGTTTGACGAGATGTCAGTACCATGCAGGGGAAACAGTCAATTTAATTATGACTGACCAAGTAACGAAGCTGAAAGAAGAAAAAGAAAAAAAAGAAAGAAATTCTGGACGAGGCCACTGCCTCGTTTGCCTCATGCTGGCTACGGGCCTGAGGTGAGACTAGTACACTTTGTCCTACTTGAGTAAAGTGTAATGTGTCCCCAAAGCGATGGGGAATTTACCATTGAATTTAAACAGACTTAAATCGTTGAGAAAGACAAATGTCTATATATTGCTTTTCTGCCCTAAGGCTTTTGCTCGCCATTCAAGTTAATACCGTAGATGCTCATGGTTTTTTTAACGAAAATAAATTTGAAAATTTGCATTATTGTGTATAAACGGCTAGCATCGTAAAAAGCAAGCGCGGCTTTAATCCTTATGGTATAAATACTATAACGGTACCAACACAGGCGCGAATCTTAGCCTGAAAAATTCGTAGCCCCAAGCACAATGGTGCGAAGCAGGATGACATTTACCACATGGCACATCACCACGCACAAGTAGCCACAGATCATCATCATCATCACCATAACCGTAATCATTTGTCTTCGCTATGGCTTTCATCACTTTTTGGTCACCACGACCATCATTGTCACCATGACCTCCATCATGATTTTTTCACTATCGTTATCCACATTATCATCACCATGACCATCATTGTCCCCATTATCAATGACACAAATTGTTTGAACCATTGTAATCCTCATATTGGACAATGACCGATAATGAACCAAGTATCAATATCATTTGTAAAGACTATAATATAGTTTATTTTATGAGTTGGTGACTCTTTCAAGATTACCGTAATCTTATTGGTTACGACGGTGCACGTGGCAAAGCTGAAAATAGTTTAATGACTTGAGATGGAGTGCCCAAGTCAGCGGAATCATAATAGTGATTTGTGGGGGTGGCCAAGTCATGCCATCTGGCGATAAACTTGGAACTAGACATTACGATTCCAATGACTTGGCCACGCCCACAAATTACTATTACGATTCCGCTGACTTGGGCACTCCATCTCAAGTCATTAAACTATTTTCAGCTTTGCCACGTGCAAAAATATTAAAACTGGACGTTGTGTTTTTTTACTTTATAATGTAATTTCTAAAATAAAGCAGTATTAGATATTTGCTTCCTTTCGATGTAACTCATAAAATAAAACAATTATGGACTTTTGGTTCATTCACTGGTTAGTTTTATGGACCTGAAAGAAGAATACTGACCTCGGCCTTCGGCCTCGGTCAGTATTCTTCTTTCAGGTCCATAAAACTAACCAGTGATCTCAGCAAAAGTCCATAATTGTATAATAAGACTGGTAAGTTCTATTCTCTACCAGCATCAAGCAGTAGATACGGAGCTAAATCCATCGAGATCTAGATAAACAAATTTCAAGACAAATCCTTGTCTCTCGTGATATGTCTCATACACTCATGCATGACTACAACCTACTGCACTTTCCATAGCAAATCGATTTTTACACATCAGCCTCTTGTCTTACAATATGATTCACTGAACGCCGCAGCTGATTAACTTTTATTCTCAGTATCACTTCCATCGCTGCCTTCAAATACTTCTTTAATAATAGCGAGAGGCCATAGCTTACGGGGTATTCCTTCCTCAAACAGTATATTATCCACTTCTTTGCGCGGCTTTCAATAGGAATTTGATCAACAATTAGCTGATGAAGAACACCAAATGCCACCAAATATGTTCACACGCGTGTTCACATGAAGTAACTCACCGTCCCGATATCAAAGGAAACGAAGCAAGTCAGGATCACATTCAGGGATCAATATTTGATTGTACATTTCCCGAATATCTGCCTGAATTCCATACTCGTACAATCTAAAGAGCTGACAAACAGACAACAGTTTGTTCACCAAGTCTGGACCTCGTAGGCAACGTTCATTCAAAGAACGTCCCGTACATTGAGCAGAACAGTCAATCACAACAGGTAGTTTTCGTGGTTTATTTGTATTCACTACGCCATGGTGGGGCAGACAAAAGATTCTATCGGACTCGTATAAAACAATACCAGGTATAATTTCTGCATATTTTGAGTCGATCAATTTTGAAATTTCTTGGTTGTATCTGGACATAAGATTGTGTTTTGTCAGACGTTTGACAAGTATTTAAAGACTAAAAAGGAAGAAGTAGAAGCTCTTATAAGAGATACATATACAAGTTTGAACAACTCAGATGAAGCAGAAATTAGGTATAAAAAGAGACGTTAGCCGAACAGAAAGCCATCATCATCATCGTCGTCGTCGGTGTTGTTGTTGTTAGTGTGGGTGTACGTGTATTGACCAGGTTGTCACCAGAGAAAGCAATAGGAGGTATTTGTATCAACCAATTTTCAGTGCTGTCACCTTAACTGTACCAAGGCAATTGACAGGAAGGTGGGCAATTAAATGTATTTAGCAGGGACACATGGACCTTAGTTATAAAAGTAACAACTTTAGGAAAAAAATCTTAAAAAAGTCATTGACTAAGTTTTAAGAAAAAACTATATAATAAACACCTTTAGAAGATTTCATTTGATTCGTAGAAAACGTGCTATATGCCGATGGTTAAGTGACATAACTGTTACTAGTGACCTCATCATAGTTCTTACCATACTTAAATATGAATTCCTCAATTTTCTAAAAAGGGGAATATTGTGTTTTCAAAACTTCGTTATGTGAAATATGGGTGGAAGAAGGGAAGGAGGGAAGGAAGGAAGTGAAGAAACAAACAAACGAATAACCATTTCGTCACTTGAGTAAAAGCGCAAACAACTAGACAGATCGTTCGACCCTTAAAATTAACGTTAGAAAAAAACCTGCGTAAAAGAAGTAGCGCCACAATCTGTGACACCATCCAATGGTTCGGAGAAAATTGATCAATATTTTTTAATTGCCTATATGTCTGTCTTTTTTGAAAACCAATTGAGGGTTTGGAAGAAAATATTATGCAAAACGTGATATACATGATTGAACATAAAGTTCAAGTAAAGATTACATTCTACATGATATACTTTACTTATGTAAACTATAATTTGCAAATATCGAAACCATAAACGTTTCCGATGAGCTATTGTGCAAAAATGAGAATGTACACCTGATTTATCTGTGTGGCATATATTATAATTTTATTCGACTTTGGAATATATATATATATATATATATATATATATATATATATATATATATATATATATATATATATATATATATATATGTGTGTGTATGTGTGTGTGTGTGTGTATACATCAGCTGTTTACCATAGTCACCAGCCGTAAAAAATTTTAATTTGTATGGTTGTTTGTGCAGGTTAATTGCCTTTATTTCCATACATGACAAGCGAGACTTAATATTGATTTGATAAAGTAGAGCAACCAAACTCATGTTAACGTCGTTTTGCAAGATTGGGGGGGGGGGTGACATTCTGCTCCCTGTATTTCACAAATCGTAAGCAGAACACAAACGTTTGGTGTGCAAGGATACCGTAGAACTATAGTCATTTTTCTGTATACATGTGGTGGGCAAAGTCGCAACAACGAATGCAATCGTATATAACAATTTGTTACACTTAAAGGGACTTTTCGCCTTTTTTTTTGTTTTTTTTTTTTTTTTTTTTTTTGTGGTTTGTTTGTTTGTTTGTTTGTTTTTTTTTTTGTTTTTTTTGTTTTTTTTTTTTGGTTGAAAAGTGTCATTACATACCATGGGTGGCCTACAAATAGGAGATTTGCATATTAATTTCCCGCCAGAACTGCACACCTGATTCCCTAGTCTCGCGTGGCGGCATATGGGGAGATAGGGGTCGGTACCTGTGGGGACAATCAGGACATTATTAACATTTTGGAAATAAAGAATACTTCTAAAAGGCAGATGAACATTTTTCTTGATATATAGCTCGGGAAGTTATAAATGGATACCAGGTTGGCATTTGTGAACTTAAATTTATCAAAAAATGCTAATTTTGAAAGAAATGAACATATGGCCCTGTCAGTGACATAAGTGTGACCCACACGTCCCCCGTGATCGCCTGGTGTCAAATCCGTGCTTTGTGGCGGGAAATTAATGTGCATGCGACGTATTAGTGCCTATCTAATTCATGTGTCTGCTCCACATCAAGACCTTTATTTTGAAACTTCCCGTGCACAAAGGACTTTCATTATAATTAAACTGTAGCTCGAAAGCACTTTTTGCAGTTTTGGAAAAGTAATAATAATAATAGTAATTCCCCAAATTGAAAAAAAGAAAGAATTTTTTACCCATAACACAGAGGCTTCAGCAACTAAGAGGTAGATTTCCGAATTCAGCGCAAAATTTGGGTGCAGAAAAGCTTAAAACCTTTTTTGCTTAATTTTGGTAAATAAAGATGCTGCAGCTCTTGCTCTGTTATTCTCGATTGGATATTTTGAAGAGGTAGTATCCAAAACATATGTGTGATTCGTGCGAACGGAAGGTTAATCTGTCGAATGAATGTATTGTTAAAATATACAATGGTGCTTTCCCAGTCTGAGCATCACCTAGAAATGTAAATACAAAACTTTGAAGTTACCACTTCTTGGCGGCGGTGGGCCCTGGAATAGGAATTTTGTGTCAGACTCTGAAGTTGCTCCCAGACAATGAATTAAGTAGCAGCACTGGGCAGGCATGTATGGCAAGAGCCCCTTAAGTCTAAAATATTGTACCTTTCTGGCAAATGACCTGAGATACCTAGTTTGTATCCAGCGAAAAATACATATGTGAACGGTCTGCCTCAAAATTTTGGTCTTATAATTGATATATTTCATTCAACAACTTCTATTTCCCATACACTTAAGTTATTATGACCATGACATGCTGAATGTTGCAAGGGTAACATTTCTGCTGCATTGTAATTGGACAGTTTCAGTATGCTACATCAATTTGATGCGGGGGCGCCCCTCTGAATGCACTGTCTCCTACAGGACTAAAAATGCATTTTTGTTACTATATTTAAGATAGAGACTTTGCCGTGCTGCATGCTTTATATTTATGCTAATCAGGCAAACAAAATTGGCAACTCCCGTCATGATACTTGACGTGGTCTCCAAGCGAAAGCAGTTTTGTTTCTTGTAAAAGTTGGGTGCCTTGACATTGTGATCAAGGTGACCAAAATGTAATCAAGAGGAGAAACCGTGGCGAGGTACAAATGATGTAAACTTTGAGTTTCCGGGGGTCAATATGTATCGACATATTGTGTTCACAAAAATGATTGACATGTCGATAATCTAAAAACATTAAAGGTTCCCCTTAGGGTGGACCTTTAACAAATCATCACTTTGGGCAATTGTTTAACATGACAGTATCACTGGTTGAGGCCTTGTCAAATGGTGCTTACACTGATAATTAAAACTTCTCATGCGTATTGTGAAGCAAGAACCGTCACTAAAACTGTCCATGTGGATCAGGGTCATGCGTGGTACAAGCCTTATGCACAGCTGTCCCATCCGTGTGAGGAGACTCCATTGACAGACCACCTCACTATTACGACCACATTCCTTTGGTCCCAAATTCTGTCTTTTCCTTGGTAGTTAACCTTTATAGATGGACTTCCTGTTTTATGTTACCCCTTTTGTCCCTCTCTGGGGTGCATCTCATAAGGGAGGGACAACTGTTTACCTAGAGTAGGCAGCACCCTAATGCATTATTGTGATAAACCTTACTGCAATGGGAACCAATTCAGGTAGCATTAGTGACTTTAAACAAAAAGCTGTGCAATACTTTCAACCAAAATTAAGAATTTGTACAACCACAACTGTGCGTGTTGCTTCGTGATTACACCAAGGATGTGACTGTGACGTCAATAGGCAACAATATACAATAGAGTGGGGCCTTATAGTATGGATATGTTATCGAGTAAATCGGACTCGAAATCATCTTTCCCTCACATGTAAAACAAACCAAACATGCCGCCCTAAAAAAAAAAAAAAAAAAAAAGGTGCATGCTGTACCACATGCTGTGGTTTGTGGAAGAGTTTCTCCCCGAAATCTTTTCATGTGTGATGTATACTGTTTTTGTTTGGGTTTGGAGCTTTGATAGGTCCCAGAACAGAATTCAACTGGTGAATTCCTGACCCGCTTAGGAACTGCGGTTATTATTATTATTATTATTATTATTATTATTATTATTATTATTATTATTATTATTATTATTATTATTATTATTATTATTATTATTATTACTACTACTACTACTACTATTATTATTATTTTCTAAGGTGTTATTGTTTTTGTTAACCAACAAATGGTCACAATTTTTTCCCATAGATATTGAGACTGTGGCACACTTTACCAACCGTTCTCCATCAGCGGGAGTTACAAAATACACCATGGTGTGCCTCGCAGGGGCTGGGGGCAACTTCTTCCATGGTTTTTTTTCGAGGTATCACGGCAAGCATCACTTGCATGAAGGTTGTGTATTTTACTGAGGAGGCTGTCGATCTACGAAAAGAACATTCAATATGGCAAAGATTTGAAGTAGCTTATCAAACAATTAGGTACTTTGTCATTTTTTTCGGGGGGGGGATGAGGCTTGCCCCCCTCCACCTCCTCTAAATCTGCGCCTTGCGCTATTAATTTTCCCCTGCGTTCCTTGTGTTTTGCTTCAATTCCAGCAAATTGGCTGATGTAATTTGCTGAGACAAACATAGGGCCTCTTAGTAATAATAAAGTGTTTCAGACAAGCCAGTAAACCTAAATTGCTGATCTTGACAGTTTTGTTAATCGGGAAAGGTACTATTTTATAATGGGCCACATTGAGCACATGGCCAAGGTAGGGAGCATCCATTGGAGTGAATCTGTTATTAACTAAAATCATTACAATATTACACATGTGAAATAGCTTTACGAGTATGTGATATAAAAAATATAATGGTACACCAGTATTAAACTACCTAACATATGTTAAATTATTTCACCTTACTGCCCATATGTGAAATATTTTGCACATATGTGGAATAAATGCTAAAAGGGCTTGCCGTACCAGGCCATATATATGCTGAGCATTTACTATAATGGTTATTCTGCATGTCTGTATGTCCATTCAGTTTCAGGATCCTTTCATATTCTATGATCTAATAGGCACTTCGTATGGACATCTGTGGTATACCTTATCCTGTAATTATTGGTGATCTTGATATGTGGTACGCGTCTATTCGTATCCTGGCCATCTTGATGTATTTTATGTTTTTCCCTGACAAGTGGGAGTTCAAGGCCAGAATTTCGCCAAATTTTGCCAGAATCTATTTGGATTTTTGTCAATTAGTTTTCTTTTTAAAGAAAGACAATTTTAGGAGAATCTTTACGAGAATGGATTCTCAGATTCTCGCCGAAATTCTGGCCCTGGAGTTTCTTGAGTCAATATTGCTCCTGCTCGCAGTCTTTATATTTTAATTATTATCGTAACTTGCCAGGTAGTTAGCTGCAATTTCATGCATCGATATGTGAAAAAAAGTTTCTTCAAAGTTCTTTGAAAAAAGGGACGAACAACAAACACACTGGCGCTCATGAGAAAAAATGAATCAATAGCTTCTAAGCTTTCCAAAAGTGTATAGTTTGTGGTAGTTTTCATCCATATTTTTTTTGTGAAAGGATATTTACAAGCACCCTCAAAATAGCACTGAACGAGATGTTCATCCTTAAATGCTTTGCTTTTCAGAGGAAATCTCAGATACTTGTTAATGTGTTATATGTTTTCTTTAGTTTTTGGCGATTAAACATGTCCCCGGCATTTGTTTCGGAAGTAATGTTTTCGCCAAAACTTAAACAATAAAATAATTTAGCCTTTCTTGGCGGGCGTCCACATGTAAACTATGGTCTGATTTGATTGATTATTTTGCCTAATTTTCTTATCAATGAAAATATTTTCAAGGAAAATGTAGATGAGGCCCGTCAAAATGGCATGCAGTAGACCAACAGCTTCGTTGGAGACAGTTAAGCCAACTGGAGAGCCGTGTGAACAGCCCGTGCTCAGCTGACCTAAGCTTGTTCACAAAATCAAAGTTGCAACTGAATAGACCTGTGTTCAGCTCACGCTTAGAACATATGGCATTTATAATAGAAGTATTTCAAAGATCCACCTAAAGATAAATTCATTAGAAATATAAATTTACTGGCGCATGAGAAATTGAAGAATATTTTAAGGGAACTCTATATAGAACATTGCTATTTTGGGGACAAAATGCATGATATTGAGCAATGGAATGCCCATTTACTTGCACTGGAGCCTGACCGTGTGAACAAATTTGGTAGTGACCCACCCAAGGTACACATCGCCACCAAGTTTGAAGTGAATCTGGCTGCCGGTTTTGGAGAAGAAGTCGAAATCGTGAATTAGCATTGGAATCCTCATTGATTTACTTGGTACATAGTAATCATTAGAAAAGGTGCATTTACCGAAAAGTGCCAAAATTTAAAAAAAAAATCGTTAAAATTCAGGGATCCACAGCAGTGCCACTTAGTGAATAACTTTTTTGAACCTTTCACAAGGAACATGTCCACCACGTTTCAGCTTGATCTGAGTGACAGTTCTGGACGACAAATCGAAAGTAGCGAAAAAACCCCCAAAATAAATCATAACAATTATAACAAAAATTGCAGGAGTCCCTAGAAGTGTTCTTGTGTGATAATAAAGCAAGTGAGTGAATGGTTTTAGAAAGGAAGATTTTGTTAAAGACTTGCTCAATGAAAGAACAAGAAAATCATAAAAAAAACATTGGAGCGTGCACATTTGTACAGATTTGGTAGAGAAACAGCCAAGGTACATTGCCACCATGTTTGAAGTGAATCTGCCTGGCGGTTTTAGAGAAGTCGAGCCTGTGAATTGTGAACGGACAACAGAAAGCCGACGGACAACGGACCAAGAGCGATGGCATAAGCTGTTCTGGCTGATAAGCCAGGTGAGCTAAAAAACGCAGCAGGCAAAGTTGGTGACTACCCCTTGCTAAAGGATCTCCCGTACTGATGGCTGCATGTTTCATACGGGAAAAAATCAGTTACAAATTGAATGATTGTCATACCGCCCCTTTTATATTTGTTTTCTAACACATATAACTCAAATATATATATATATATATATATATATATATATATATATATATATATATATATATATATATATATATATATATATATATATATATATATATATATATATATACATATACATATATCACTTCTATAACCATGAAGCCACAAGGAGACACGACGAAGGCAACAAGATACCTTACCCAGGCATACACTTTAAGACACAGTATGATTATTGCATGTCTTTCTGATATCTTTGAAATATATAATTCATTCATTCAAATGGGAAAAATACACCCGACTTCTCCACGGTAATAATGTCCCCATGTACATCAATACGATTTTAATCGTACACGAACTAGTCCACGAAGTGTTCTCAGTAATATAATATGTAATCAGTCGAATTGTGTTTGATCAATACTGCCTGTTGGTTCAAGCAGCCTACCAGTCCGATTTAGGTCGTTTTTTAATCCATTCAGCAATCTTTGGAGACGTCTCCACTCGCTTTATGAGAGCCTTTATTTTCGGATGCTTGTCCAAGTTGACGGCGACTCCAACCTGCGGCGGCCACATTATATATTCCACCAAGGTAAAATCTGCCCACGTCATCTGAGAAGAATATTAAAAATGAACATTTGTTAAGTTGTTTAAAGAGGACAATGCACCAGTCATGAAATAATCAAAATGTGAGAATGCTAATTTGTAAGAGTTAGAAGCCTAGATATGAATTTGTCATCACATCTTGCAGGTATTTTTAACACAGAGAATCCTTATGAATATGAAACGTTGGAGCTAGGTTTTCTACTATCTAAAAGATACATATTGACCTGGGTCAGTTTGGAATCATTTTATTGTATCCACTGTTTCAAAACAAACACTACAGCCTAACTCTAGCTAGTTCTTGTTATTGTTAGCTTTAGTTACCTGTTGCATATTAATTGTACTACACATTTATTTTCCTAGTCATTCTTAAATTGTATTCATATCTACTTGGTTTATATTTGAGCATTGACATTGTATACCTGACAGGGCCATCTTGTAAAACAGACTTATCTGAATGGTGCTACCCTGTTTAAGTATATTGTAGTAAATAAATAAATAAATAAATAAATAAATAAATAAATAAATGAATGAATGAATGAACGAACGAACGAACGAACGAATAAACAAACAAACAAATAAATAAATAAATAAATAAATAAATAAATAAATAAATAAATAAATAAATAAATAAATAATCTCTGGATTTGTTAGAGCGATTTGTAACCGTATGGGCACAGCAGCAAATTCGCACGTCATATGGAATATATGACCAATACAGCATATTCTATGATAATAATCTTCACAGCACATGCATCTTCCATGACAGGTAGATTGGAGACGTAATGGGTACAATTACGATCAGAGGTTTGTGTAAACGTCACGTTCTTGTGTCTTAATGTTAATACAGAAACATCGGGAAATTTCATGTATAATCTCCATGTCTTACATCTAAATTTTACGAAAATACTTTCGGCGCTAAAGTGATGTAAACAGGGAATATATTTCCCGGAAAGACAGCCATGGGTTTTTAGTGGGCCACATTTAGAGTCCCCTTCTAAGCCTCAGATGTCTACACGCATAGCTCTGATACCATCTCCTTATCTCAGCCTAATATTTAACCAAGACAACACACCATATGGTTTAAAATATTGGAAGGAGAAAATGGCAATGGAATATTGGGTGAAGCTCTGTACAGAAGGACGTACTAGTAAAGGTAACACAGAAAATGTTTCAGTCAAGTTTGATTTTCACCTTTACGAGGACACGGTTTCCGTCATGTGACAGACACACGCTGTATTATGTATTCAATTCACTGATCTTTCACATATCTTATACAGTGAGAGAATTACCCAAACGATTATATTAACAGCAGTAGAATGTCGCTCGTAACAAATAGTTCATATCAATAAAATACAAACCTCGTCTCCAAGAAAAAAGTCCCCAGTCAGTAGTTTTTCAAAACCTTGCAAACAGGTTTGCACATCTTCTGAAGACTTTTGCTGCAACTCTCCCTGGAAAGCAAACATTTGTATAAAAAATAAATGAGCAATTTAGTAAATTATATATATATGTATCACTTGGTAACCTTTATATTTTTGTTTGTCTGTAAGCCTCGTAATCAATTCTATATGTATTCGTTCGTTCAATAAATTTATTTATCAACAGTCACTACAACGTGCCCACCAAGAAAGTTTCAATTTACAAGTTGCTAGTATGCAGCGGCAAAAAGATCAAATTCAGAAATTATATGGTTGACGACAACTACAGTGCGGTTCTCTCAAATAACATGACACGATTCTGTACATATGTCAAAATTACAGCTAATAGAGACAACGGCATGTAAAGAAGGGATATGGAAGACCACGCATAGAATGTTCCCGTGAGAAAGTCGCATAGAGGGCACTTCAGTAATCAGGATTCTCGCTGTGTACTCCCGTTACTTTTCATTGCAAATGCCATTTGACACATTAAACGTCATATGTAGTAAAATTTATATTTTTTGGATAAATTAAGGCACATAAGGCGATTGTTTTTGTAAATTTTATTTAATTAGCTAAGAAAGCAACCATTTTTCTAGATTACATTGATATTCAAGTTAATTGGAATACACAACTCGATGCTGCAGGAATTTTGTGAATTTGGTTGTGTATTGAACTGAATACACATAAAATTGCTAATTGCGACCCAGCCTATTGAGTGCAGAAGTGCAGTGAAAGCTTTAAACTCCACAAAAATTCATAGAACGTTTGCTACATTGCAGATATGGATATCACTTAATTATGATTTCGCTTGCCCGTACCTCGTTTGCTCAAATGACATGTTTTCTAGCTTCCAAACGAATAGTTGACATTGAAGGCAAGTTTAAAGCTCATGACGGCAATCACATTTCCAAATTTTCGAAGCTTAAGACGAAATATAAATGAAATTGATATTGTCACTCATACATTTCATTAAACTCATTATATGGATCTCTGGGGCATACTGGTAACGTGTATCATTGCGGGAAATCTATAACATTACCTAATCCAGAATAGTTGTCCCAGATTTTATTTGAAGAATATTGTATGGAGTAACTCCAAGCTTGTTATGATTATTGCTCCATACATAAAGTCTGATCTTTTTATCAGAAGGGGGAACAGATTTTTTTAAATTCTGCAAAGTAGGTCTATTTGAAAATTTAAATGTTGAATATTTTCAAATCTTTACATGTGGAGGTGCCACTCCAACGTCAATGTACAGGTGTGTGTTGTAGGCACATCCAATGAACCACATGTAAAAATTGTTAAAGTTAAATATATAATAATTAAGGCCATTGAACATTTTAAATATTGAATACCTTTAAAGCTAATATTGTTCTGAACTATGCTCTCGATAGAAGTACCATTCCAAATTTACTTCAAAGTTCTTCTTCGTCCTCTTTTTCTTCCTCTTGAACACTTTTCATCTGATATTACAGCACGAAGGTTACTGCATTTTAATCTTTGTTAATTGGGAGCATTTCACATTTTCAATTTTGGTTACCTTCAAGACTATGATAGATAGAGATTATTCCAAGCTTTACGCCTGGTATTGACTATTGTACATATAAAATGAATACAAACTGAAAGTTGCTGCCTTTTAATTGACGCAAATTATGCGTTATCAAAATTTGAACCTTGAATATCTTCAAGACTTTAATAGATAGAGATGCTTTTCCAAATTTTACACGTTATCAACCACTGTACATGTAACTAATTCAGAACAGAAGTTAGTGCATTTTAAGCAACGTAATTAGGAGCATCTCAAATACGGTAGTGAATATCTTCAAAACTAGATGGAGGAGGGTGGTGCAACTGTAGCAAGTACAAGAAGATCAACAGGTTTGTACAGTTTCTTTGCCAGGGCATGTCAAAATGCTGTATTCAGCCGACCAATCACCAATTGTGTTATAAAAAGAATTCCAATGACAACATGACAACAAACTTTACGGGGGCAGTCAGACTATCATGTAACCATTACACTCATTGCTATGAGGCCCACTCCTCGTGACCAGGCTATGTGATTACATTCCAAAAGAGGTCATGCTGACAATGGGCAGTTCATTGTCCTTGCTGATGACTAGTCAAGTGCACTGAGGTAGTAAGTGTGAGCAGGGACCTGTTCTGAATTCTAGGTCCCAGGTTTGAGTCTGAAAATCACCCAAGCCAAGGAGAGAGAAAAAATGCCCCAGAGATTCATGGGTATATTTATTCACTTTAATATGGGATAGGGTAACTATAACCATGCATTTTTATCAGACAATTTCATTCGGTAGCAAGCCACGAAGAAAGCTTTCCATGGAAATGTGAAAAATAACCTACAGCTTCGATGAGAAAAAAAAATTAAATATACTATCACATGCAACTGACAATTCCATGATCTTCTCTCAAGCCACTCCATTGTTCTCCCATGGGATGACACTGAGCGTAATTAGGCAGCTTTCAGAGTATATCCTAACATTAAATGGGAATTTTTCGGGCCTGCTTTTACATTTGATTTCACACATGTATGTTACTAACTGAGACCCTCCTAAAAATATAATATATAGTGGGACTTCAGTGTTCCTTTTAATATGATCAATAAACGTGTTTATTGAATTTTTGACACCTTCGTCTGTCACTCAAATTGTCTGTTCTAGTTTTCGTCTTTCTCCGTAACTTTTGTTATGGACGCCAGGATAATACACAGAATACCTTGGGATTTGTTAATCAGTTATTGTCACCGCAAAAGATGTGTATTGGTGGAAGGAAACAATCAGTTACTTATGTTAATACTCTGTTTCTGCTTTCCTTTTCTTTTCTTTAGTTTTGCTCATCACAGAAGAGCTATATTAACCAGCCATAATGTGTTTCATGATAGCATTTGTCTCTCACTGTTGTTGCCCTTTTTGCGTCAGTTATAAATATCGTGATTGATTCGACAGTGCTATCTACGACTATTCAAAGTGCAATTGCGACTTGCCTCCTAAACCGTTTAAACTCCGTGTTTTCCCAATTCATGTTAGTCTGCATTTTTTATATATGTTAACATTTTTAGGGCTGTAAAAATGACAAAAAAGAAGAAATAATAATAATAATAATAATAATAATAATAATAATAATAATAATAACAATAACAATAATGATAATAATAATAATAATAATAATAATAATAATAATAATAATAATAATAATAATAATAATAATAATAATAATAATAATAATAATAATAATAACCGGTCTTCTTTGGTGACCATACTACCACACAATAGTGTAAAAAAGCACGTATACTAGCAAGAGTCATGATGATACCGATCAGCTTTCGAATAATTATTTTCAGCCCATGGAACGGACTACAGAGCATTTTCATTGCCGTGAATACTAACAACATATTGTTCCCCTGAGGCAGAGACCAAGTGCAGTAGAGGTAACACGGAGGTTTGTCTGCTTAAGAGGCAAGGTAATGACCCACCTTTCTGCCTTTGTCCTGCTCCTGATGTATACGAAGGAGTGGTTTAATCATATCCTCCAGAGTATCCACAATCATGTCTGCTTTGGCCTGGTCCAGCTCAGTTTTTCCAGCTAGTCCTAAATCAATCAACACATTGAGGACTACTCTGTAGCTGTATACACTATCCACGTTTGTAAGTTTGATGCAGAAATTAAAATGATGCAGAATTCCAACAAATAATTGACACAGTTCTTTGTTCATTTATAAATATCGAGCCTTCAATTGTAAAATAAATTATTCTGGACAAAATGTGCAGTACGACCTGATGAGCAGATTAGAAATTATGGGCACACAAGAATGCCTAAAATCCATAGCAATAGGCCAAACGCCCTATAAACTATGATCGTTCAATGTCATGATTCCTCACTTTGACTATATAGGAATCACATAAAAACACAAAGTATCGGTGCTCATAACATAATATTTTGCGCTCATGATCAGGTAAAAAGCAATTTTCTGGTGTGACGGTGCAAAATATACACTTGGTATCATCAATTCCATGTTCTGGACCTTTGGTGTATTGTTTTGGTTTCTTTGAAATTATGATATCATTTCTAAAAATGGTGTGGAACTACTGATGAAAACTGAGGCACCAGTGGGAATTCAGAGAGCCTTCTTGGTTAAACAGTCTGCAGCAGCCGACAATTTCCAAGGTCATCTGCTTCAGGGCGGTTATAAAAATGTGAATAATGAACCATGTCTTGGAAACAAAAAAAAAGTGGTTTCGCTCCTTACCGAATGATTTTGCCAGATACCTGGCAATCGCGTTACTTTGGCAGAGCACCAAACCATCCACTTCCAAAAGTGGCAGCTGACCAAATGGAGTTTCTGAAATGATATGTGTAGATACAAGACTGGACATTAACCTTCTGTCATATTTCGAGAAAGTTCTAAGCACTGAACACAAGCCTTGTCAACATTTAAAGACTGTACTGTAGTATATCTAAATTTCAGCATGAATAAGATAGTCTTGTAGTAAAACGCACTGCGAATATGTGCTTTGGCAATATTATCAGGAATCACACATTCATCATATAACCTATTACATTTCGGTGTTTGTACAATCCTGGATATCATGGATGTGTCATATGTTGGTATATATGAAGGCCCTTAAATGCAGAAGGCCCTGAAAGTTCAAGGGAAGCTGATACAAGCCTACTCCCCTGCATTTCTGTATTGCCAATCAAGAGTATTCATGCAACAAGAGGGCTGTGTGAACAGTCCATGCTCAGCTGACCTAGATATCCATCACACTTGTGGCTCTGTGAACTTGGGATAGGATCGAGGTCACCCATGTTCTACCTGAGCTCCACATCAAACTGATGTTTCAGTTGAATAACAAGAACTGAAATAAATCAATCCTGTATCTACCAAGAAAATGTCTTACGATTCAGATTGCAAAATCTGCCTGTACGATCTATTATATACTCTGATTTTGTCACTTGGCATTTGACATTGCAACTGCATGTAAATCCTTTGTGACATTCTGCATAGTTTCCCTGAGTTTAATCTTTCCTGAATTTTCGCTTTATAACCTTATTTCAATTTACGCTGGTGTATTAAACTTTCACTGAGCGGACTGATGTAATTAAATTTCATGTAATGTGCCCTGTGACCTTGGAAATGAAGTCAAGGTCACTTACCTACTGGCCAAGTGCCAAGCTCCTACCCGGAAGTGTCTCTGTGCAATTTCAAAGTAATTAGCCAAGTAAATACAGGGATACAGACTTTTTTTAGATTTGGCCAAAAAAATGAACAAAAAAACTAACAAACAAACAAAAATCATAAAAAATAGAAAAAATCACTGGACCATGACCATTTGAATAAAACTCAGTAGAGACTTACCCAATGCATATCCCCACCAAGTTTGAAGTGAATATAGCTGATGGTTTTGGAAAAGAAGTCAAAAATGTCAATGGGCATTGCAAACCCTTTTGACTTTGCAATCCCCATTGACTTACATGGTAATCAACAAGCATGTAAAAGCAACAACATTAAAACCATAAAAAAAATCCAAAAAAAAATCACTGGATCATGACCATTTGAACAAAATTGGTACAGACTCATCCAGTACACATCCCCAACAAGTTTGAAGTGAATGTAACATTGTGGAAGGTGGTTTTGGAGATGAGGTTGTATATGTGAATTACCATTGCAATGCCCATGGACTTACACAGTAATCAATAGGAATGTATGCCGTGACCCATACGTACCCAAATTGAAAAACATTAAAAATCAGGAATCCATAGCAACACCACCTGGTGAACAACCTTGTGTGACCCTTCCACAAGGAACATTTCTACCAAGTTTCAGCACAATTTGAGACAGTGATTTGGAGAAGAAGTCGAAAATAGCTAAAACGCACAAAAATTAATTACAAAGTAGAAAAACTCGCAGCGCCACCTATTGAACAACTTAAGGTCTGGGAGATGTTATATATATATATATATATATATATATATATATATATATATATATATATATATATATATATATATATATATAAACCCAAGCATGCTTCTCGGTAAGCTTCAGCAAGCCATGCCAGCGGCATCAGTATTACGTGCAAATGGACCTGGCATACCTTTTCTCGAAATATCTGTGTATCAATTCTGCGCTAATGTATCCGCGAATAAATATATCAAAATACAAATTATTGACAGTTTGAAAATACAGATCTGAATACGCTGAGTGAACTAATGGTTACACTGCGTAACAGATAGGACTGATACAGATTTCATGAACTGGGGCATATTGTTTGTTGTTTCAGTCAATGATAATTACGCCAAATTTCAATTGACACATTCATTACAATCGCTCCATTGCTTCGGCTTGTTTGGGTAAAGCTTTCTTTGGTACATTTGTACCCACGGAGCACCGAGGAATTATAATGACTTAGTCTATAAGTCTAAGTCAAGTCCTGGTCAAATACGAGGGTTGAGATCAGCAAGAAGCCATACCCAATGACACTTTTAAATTTGACCCAGGTACATCCTGTGACTTCAAGTTTCTACGGTACTAGACGTGTTTGTGTCTGTACAGAGATTTGTTTGATATTCATATTTCAACAACCAGTAGAATGGCATTCAGTTTTCCTTTGTGTGAGGAAGTTGTCAGAACTCTTAGCGTTTTACAAACTGAGAGCATCCCAGGCATAGTAAGGGCAATTGGCTATATGAGCAGAGCCCCATACTCTCTCAAAGGTACACCAGGCAGAATTATTTGGCAGCAACAACGATTTTCTATTCGATTAATATCCAAATAATTGGGGACTGAGAGCTCTCAATTTGGTAATATTGTTGCCAGGTGGCCCAGAAGCCCTCATGACCACCGGTTATTTCAGAATAGCGAAATTGATGAGTTCAAAAAGCAGGACTTTGACTACATTTACATCGGTGATAACGGCCGTTCCCTGAAACCCACTCCTCCCACTATGTGCAAGGGCTAAAAGACACCTTAATGTTTCACTGTGCTGAGCATGCATGCAGAATCACACAGGAAATTAAAGTTTGCTGACATTTTTGTCCTTTTAAGTACATGGAATATTAGGTTCCTTGTCACTGATGATGTATACATTTGCCTGTAACAATACACACACACACACACACATATATATATATATATGTATATATGTATATTTATATATATACAAATATGTAAATGTGTATACAGAGAGAGAGAGAGGGAGAGAGAGAGAGAGATAGAGAGAGATAGAGAGAGAGAGAGAGAGAGAGAGAGAGAGAGAGAGAGAGAGAGAGAGAGAGAGAGAGAGAGAGATAACACTTTGGCATATTCGTCATGGATAACCTAACCAAATGAATTTGTTTGAATGTTTGTATTATCCTTATTGGAAATCAACTAGCCTCCTACTTGCATTCAAATTTGAAGTGGTTTATGTTTCTGTATAGTATATTTCATGCCGTTCTTAGAATGGCTGTCATAGGTGCCTTTTTGCAGTACAATGGTGACCTCATCCGTCTCTTATTGAGGAAGTTTTGGCATGTGCGCATGATGCAGGCAAGGATGTTGCGCCTTCCGGAACTACGGACAGGTTACATTGTGTCACCATAGCTTCACATGACATCTCAGGTGTTGTACCCTGAATTACCACAGACATTGCTGAAACATTGGGATTATAACGTTCACTGTTACTTGTTGACAGCATGTGTCACTGAGCTCTTGGGGATGACTGAAAGGAGGGTGATCATGGCAGATGGCTGGCCATTGAGGATTGCAGATGGGTGACATGTTGAGGAATGCCAAACGGATAACAGATCAAGATTACAGATGCTGGCCATCGAGGATAGCTGACTCTCAGTCGTTAAGGAAGAATATGCTTGTGCTCCATACTGCCGTATTGCAGGCAGCAGTATCCGATCTTTCATTGAAAGGCATTCCTCTTACAAGTCATATATCTGTACTTTTCTTCTGTGCTTAGCTTTAGTTAGTTCCAAGGGTAGCTTTTGTTTGTTCTTATTTCTTTGCAGGATTGGTGACACGTTCTATGGTTCAAGTGCAGTGGTTGAGCTTTTTACCAAAACTTCCCCAAGCTGGAAACTGCATTATTATAATGATGACGGCGGTGTGGTTGTGTCTTCCATATCGTTAAATATAGATACAATCCCTGTAGCAACATTTATCTCCCGTTTTTATAATTACGATTGCTTGGGGTGTTTCAAAGTGGGTTATATTATTCTAACGCTGAAATGAAACTTAATTTTTCCCAAATTTTGTAAAGAACTTTTTCATTTCTTAATTTAATTTACATTGAAAAGCAATGAAAATGTGGTTATGATAAAGTTTCAGACAATTGTGATTAACTTCTGTATTTTGACTACTCAAGACCAAAGAGCAAGCTTGTAAAAAGTATGTAATTTTTCATTAATTTATATTTGTAAAATATTATACATTTATGTCCATTTTGTGCCCATCAGCTACATACCAGTTGAACACATAAAATGTCCTTTTTACAAGACACGTCTCTAGTTGTTCCTCGAAATAAATTATTCATTTATATTTCGCACAAGGCATTTCCTGAAGTTTATTTTTTTTCAAATTGACATATGCAAAATAATATTTTCCCACAGAATCTCCATCTAGGACTTTAAATCTTTAAGCACCAGAAACGACAACAGTAAAAATATTCTGAATTACAAAAACTGCACACACACACACACACACACACACGCACGCACACACACACACACACACACACACACACACACACACACACACACACACACACACACACACAAAGCAGCCTTTTTTGGTATGCCCCCATGCGCGCATAAAGGGTTGACGTTACAAGAGGTTTTGACTGGATCCAAACGCCACCACCATTAAAGTACTCTGAAATAAAGCAAGTATCCATTAAATTATCTTTAAAAATATTTAAATATTGTTGTGTCCATAAATTCATTCAACACAATGATATTTGTGGTGTAGGAAGTGAAGTGCTGTTTAGGATGCCCTAGGAATGTTGTGTCCACCACGAAAGTTGTTTACTCAGTCCAAGTCTTGGGAATGAAGGAGTTAAACAGTCATATAACAAAGTTCTAACTTTTTCACCTGTTCCAAGCAATAAGACGAGACAGTAAGTTTAATAATTTATGGCCAAACTAACCTTATGTGTGAGACTGGTGGCTTCAGACACTTCCGTGGTTATGATGTGGCAATGGAAACCATTATCATCATTGTAAGAACCTGTGAGACGTGTCATTTGTTGAGGAGTTAACTGTACTGTCACTTAAGGGTGGAAAGGTGAGCACCCTGCTCCAGCCCGCTTCCTTTGTCCTCAGCAACCTTGCCGTTTTGTGTGTTGCTTCATATTTCTACAAAGTATTCTTCAGCTGATCCCAATCACGTTGATTAACTGTGTTTGCTGTTAAATTTGTGGTGATGCGGTGCCGAGCTGTCTCTTTCGTTTTCACGCCGTCATTTTCTGTCTGTTTAACATTCCTAAGGGTTCTACCACATCTTGTACAAAGAAATCTCTTTCGAAGTTAGAAAAAAATTTGGATTTTAAGTCGATTGTCCTCTGTCTGCATGGTGACCAAAGTTGAGGATTGACGTCTCGGTCCATTGTAATTTGACGTGAAATATGTGA
Organism: Hermodice carunculata; assembly: GCA_964020975.1. Classification (NCBI taxonomy): domain Eukaryota; kingdom Metazoa; phylum Annelida; class Polychaeta; order Eunicida; family Amphinomidae; genus Hermodice; species Hermodice carunculata. Next base: position 95,251,494 of record OZ026620.1, on the reverse strand, counting down.
GCGTATGTCCTTCCTTCACAAAGAGAACCAATAACCGGCACAGGAACTATGTATTGTTTCATAATATTCTGTACAGGGAGTACAGAACATGACCAGGCCTGATTCACCAAGGAGGGCTTGACCTCGACTTCTGCAAGCCAAACCACCCTTATTCAAATGAACCCATTTAATATGGTCTTACAGCTCTTGGTTAATTGAATAGCACCTTTGCAAGTGAGCATAAAGTAATCCCCAGCGAGGATTATAGGGTTTTTTTTAAGTTGTTCGTCCATCTGCCCTGCCTGCAAAGCTTTTATGGGACATATTTCGTGTACCGGAACACCTGCACCCACCGTATTTGGTGTATGGCAATTCAATGTTGACTACTGCAACATTTACTTTGAGCTTGACTTTTGACCGCATATATTTTGAGCTTGCTCGTGTCATATTTCCAACACCTACAGCTACCTAATTTGGTGTGTTGAAATTCCATAGGTCTGCGGAAATTTCATAGGATAGTGATGCGTTTATATTAATAAATTTAACTCTTACAGAGCCAATTTAGAGACTGAGTCAACAGCTTTCCTTGGGGCACGTTGCGCGGAAAGTGCCCCAAGGAAAGCTGTTGACCTGGACCAAATTTTTCACTGGGAACATAGACATGCGGGTACTTGAATGAAAGGTCTTTTAATGAGGAATATGAATCTGGAATCATTACAGTAATCCAGCTTCATCAGCACAGCTTAAGCCGTGACTGGCACTCAAAGGGTTAATAGTATAAACAGAATTGAACATGAGCACCTACTTGGCTTCATGGCCCCCCATGAGTCCTCTTGGATCCTCTCATCTTCATACTCCTGCCCAGCTTGAGCAAATAACATTCTGCTCACCTCAGCACGACCGCGTCCATCAAAATACGTCAGCTTGTATTTTGGCATGATGGACCTAGGGAGCAAACGTCCGAACTGAATGTATTTTTAATTGCAAGCATTAATACAACATGAAGCAAAAGTTCATTGTTCATCATGTATGTGTAAAATTACTGCAAATATACCACTGAATAAATAAATTAATCAATTCATATGACAAGTATCATGCAAATTTTCATGCCAGTTAACCATATCGGGACGAGATTAGGGCAGCATTCATTTGTACAGGTATTAGATAGCAAATATTATCGATAGAAGTCATTTTTCAATGATTTCTATCGATAATATTTGCTATCTGATACCTGTACTAAGTGTCCCAGGTTTGGAAGTCCACTAAGACATCTATAATGCAGTTCATTCTCAGTTATGCATCTCTAAATAGCAATATGGAAACACAAACGAATATCAGGTGAAATATATTGGACCCTGTTTTCATTAAGCCATAACAACATTTAAGAAAAATTCAAAATTCAGAATTTCAGGATTTTTGATCCGTTCGGAAAAAGCGGGTGTTTATAGCAAGTGTTAAAGTGGGAATAGCTTTCACATAAGCTCCACTTGTTCCAAATGGCCATAGTTATGACATTACAGCAATTTAAAGCCGTTTCAAATGACTACGGAATACATAGTCATTGTACTTGCATGAGGGCATTGGAAAGTTATAAGGTTCAGATTGTGGATAAAATAATGAGTTGATTAACATTTTAAGGTCAGTGTTGTGATCACGGCGGATATATTAATGGGTCAGATTGGCATTATAAAGTACAGCATTGTGGCTGTGGGTGTTATAATGAGCCAATCTGGCATACTGATGGGTCAGTTTTGCATTGATTGTGGGCAGCTTTGCTCGGTAAAGTTGTGGTGTTGTGCTTTGTGGTGCATTAATGGGTCAGTATGTTAATGAAAATGCAACTTCATAAAGCCACAATGTTTTCAAACTAAAAACAAAATTACCAAAACTCATTCAAAGAAAAAATGACAATGTCATTTTCCGAAATGCTTGAGAATTCATTGCCATGTGGCACTAAGTTTCTTTTTTATTTTCTTAGGGTGGATATACATCTAGTGGTGCAATATCCTGCATGAGGTCATTGGTATACAAGTTCTTTTAATAGAACAACTATAAGAAGCACTTGAAATAAACGACTCCCATTTGTGTGCTTGCAAATGGTGTAGGGTAATCTGTAATGGGGTTATGCTTTTTGAAGGTGACAATGTCTGCGAAGCTGAAATGACAATAACTTATACAAATGAAATGTTATTGTAGGCCTTGATGCAGGTAATATTGGCAAAATAGTTCCATAATTGTGTGCCACAAAAGCTTAGCACGTCCATTAAGTGTATCATCCTTTGAAACACAAAGAAGCATGTCTTGTTCTTGTCATTTGGTCAGCCTGTTAACACAATAGCAAGTAGGAATGTTAGAGCAACAGTATACGTTGTGAAACAAGTTAAACTGAATGAAACCAAGAGACAGGACATCGCATTGGTATACAAGTTCTTTTAATAGAACAACAATAAAAGAAGCACATGAAATAAACTAATCTCATTTGTGTGTTTGCAAATGGTCTAGGGTAATATGTGATGGGGTTGTGCTTATTGAAGGTGACAATGTCTGTACTTTGAAAGAGAAAATCGAAAGCAGCATCAAAGAAGGCTATATTCTCAAGGAGGCCTTTTTGGAAGACAGACAGGCACTGTCCTCCTTTTTGACCCATTTGGCTTGACACCATACAACCGGCGCTTGTCCTAGACAACATTTTTTTTTTACTTCGTGAGATTTATATTAATAATACTAATTTATAGTTCCTTTCCCATTAAAATATAAAGAATGTTGAAATATTTTGTAACAAAACCATAGGTTTTGCTAACGAAACCCAGGATTTTGCCATAAACCCAGGGTTTTGTGAATTAATGAACAGTACAACTTCTGTTGGCGTATTTCCCGCGTCGTTACATATATTTTGGTCTCCGTGTGCTTTTAAGGTGGACGAAATAAGAGCTCTTATCAGAAAATTGATCCACTTTTTGCCTCTGAATTCTATTCACGATTCAACTCCTCATTTCCATTTCCTTTGTCATAAGCGCACTTCTTTTCCCGAAGGTTCATGTTTCTCATACTCATTTGCATATTTTTTAAAGACTCTGCTGGGGTACTTGTAATATAAGACCCATTTGAGTAGGTTTTAGCACCCAACGTCATTCCGCCTGAATAAAGAAAAGATAAAAATCTGCCGACGAGGGTCAAGCAATTAGCAGTACGCGCGCCACAATTAATACGTTTTGGCAGTAATATCACAAACAAAATTAACCCAATGTACGTACCGTGTATACGATTGTCTGGGAATGGCTGCTGTGAACAGTTGTGGCACTGGATGCCTTTCTAAGGGTCAGCAGGAATGGCAGATTTTTTAATATTAAAATGTTAGAGCTACATGGGTTCGCGAATAATAACGCTGTCCTAAATGTTGACCCAAATGTCTGTATATAGTACATGTCAACATTTAGGACAGATTTTTTCAGTGGAAAAAATCCTATTTTTCCCGCATTGTAGTTACTCTGTCCTCCACTTTCCAATGGTGTCATCGATTCCGTTTTTAAATGACCGACTTAATGATAAAAAACGTGGCAAATAAAATTTGCTGTCCTGAATTGTGAACCCAAAAGCGTGCTTTCACAACGAAATGACATTTAACTCACTTATTGTTTTATTGACTCATCGTTTCGGTTCCCTTTAAAAAGTCCAACTTATATTTTTTTTATTATTATTTTTGTGAAGTTCTCTCACTGCCGAGATAATTTCTTCAATATGTGACTTTTGCGATGTTTGGCAATATGTGTACATGACACGCAATGGTTTAGTTGAAGGAAATCGGAGATTACATGTACATTGGCATTAACGATACACAACATGCTCCAGGTTTGCAGTTACGTCAAGCATATGATGTTCAACAAAGACTGTTTACAAGTCGTTACTTATTTACAGAAAGTGCCGTAACAGCGTTATTATGGTATTGGATGTTGTTTAGATGAAGCAACAATATATTTTAATGTGTTTTTATTAATTATACGAGCCATCTTTCATATCAGCAATTAAATCATTTATAACTTAAAACATTTAGCTGACAAAATAGGTCATCTAATGCTTTAAATTTATACAAAATTCTACCTGCTACCAAGCCATATTTTCCCACCGAACGATTGGTAGCAAAAGGGGCCCAGAAATATCATGAAATATTTAAGCCTAGATTGCAAAGTTGTCTAAGAGATGGATGCCCTCTGAAGTCCGTATCATGTTTTCATGCCCTTGACGCTCGCAAACCTAGTGCTAGGAAAAAACCCCAAAATCTAAATTTCGCAACAGCAATTGCTTTATGGTTTTACTAGTCAGATCGAATCCTTGCAACACTTGCTCTTGTTACTCTGGTTGACCCTTGGTGGCGATCAACCGTTTTCTTAATATTGACGCAACCCTGGTAAAAATGGCTTTTGCATTCGTACTGAGGTTCTGTCGGTCTGATCGTGAATGAAATCATGGAACAGCAAAAGCTTTCCCTCCCACCAGGAAATTCATTCGTGGACATTTTGAAAACAAACTTTTAACCAAGCATCAATGTGGAAGTACTTTTATACATATTGCTCACGTTCCTCTGTATAATTTCGACCTAGGTTGCATTAGGAACATTAATATGTTAAAGGGTCTTCAGCGGTCAAATACTCAAAACATGTATAGAAGCCTGTGCCCGTACATGTCTCCCTGAGTAGCGGCTAAATATTCAGCAATGACAACCCACATTATAATGAATAAATATGAAAGTGGCAAATGATGAATTAGATGAATAAGTGAAGTTCTGCTTATAACTTAAGCAGAACTCTGCTTAAAGGCATACCTTCAATATGAATAAAGAATACCTATCAAAAGCAAGTAAAATTACTACATTTGAATGGAACAAGAATAATTTGACATGTCCTTGAATAGTATGTACCTTTTCTAGCTGGGCAGCTCACCTTAGTCCAACCACCTTCCAGTGTATAACCGAAGCAGAAACAGACTAGGGCAATATTTTCGGTCCCAGTGATTACAAAGTAAACATTGCAGCCTGACACCTGTTTAAACGTGGGAAATCCCTAACAAGTATTGTAACAGTGGACAGTCTGTACCAGAAATGTAAAATAAACCCTCTGATGACACATACTCCTCACTTCGAAAGTCACCAAAAAGTCAACCTTATTCTGTTGTCAAATCTGGGTTAGTATTTCAAAAAAAACAACAACAACAACAACAACAACAACAACAAAAAATGGGTGAGGTTTGTGACAGTGAATACAACTAATTTCTGGCCAAGTGCCCAGAACAGCCTATGACTGAATCCCGGTCGTGGAGTGGGACAGTCGAATGGACTAATTTGTACATTCAGTAAATGTGCACTTACATGCTAGCCTAAAATGTCTGAAAGTTGAATATTAAAACAGAAGTATGTCAAAAGATAAAATTAAGTAGCAAAACAGGTTAGTCTAAATTCTCTAAAATTATTGCAAACAAATTTTCTAAAAATCACTGGATATTTACAGCAACATCGGTATTTGATCAAAAATACATGTTTGAATCTTCTTGACTCAAGATGCTGTAAATAAAATTTGGCTCTAGATACAAAGTCCTGAAATTTAGAACAAATATGACCAAAATCTGAAAATTTGTGACAAAAATGTATAAGATCCAATAGTTTCTAAAATATTTCACACAGTCAAAGGACACTGTTAAGCCATTTATGCTTCATATCGTTCACAGCGTCCATTTCTTAATTCAATCTTCTAGATCGAATGTGATGAGTGTCTCTCTCAAAAGTCTTACAACGCTGAAACTGATAAACAGTTTTCACCTTTTACACCCCACCAGTCGGTCTGCACCTCGTTTGTGACAGGACAAAGCAAAACCTTTTTCAGTTTACACAAAGGTTTCGCCTCGTACTTTGTGTTGTCCCGTTTTTAGACAAACCGCTAACGAAGTTAGAGAAAGGAAAGTTTTTGATACAGAAATTATGTCAAATCCTGGCTGCACAGGGCCTGGGTTTATAAGGACATCTCCGGCTAAAAGTATCAATAGAAGACAAACAAAAAATATAGATGCGACTATCAGTTGTTCATGCAGAGCGATAACCCTACAAAAACCAGCAGGAAGAAACTCCTTTCCATGAAAAAGTAAAAAACAAAAACACAAAAAGCGATAGAGACATAACTGATACATATAGATTTACTGTAAAATAAGCAAGCGGGGCAGGCTGCCTTGGTATCATTAATTCAAAATTCAAAGTACCAGTCATAAATATGGAAAGTATATAGGTATTTGAAATATAAGCCAGATATATTATGATATGGAGTGTTAAAACATCGAGCAAGACGCCGTGACACCATGAAAGGTTGACATGTATAAATAGTGTAAGGTCAATGCTGATTTTCATTTAATTTGTAAAGTTTTGGGTGATACAGGATCTTGGTTGATAATTGTAGTGATTTCGTCTGGAACGTGGACCGGTCGGCTGACTAGTATTCGCAGGGGCAAAACATTTTTACTGTTGTCAGGGAGTCTTTAATGCTGTTATAGTGCCCATGAGACTGAATTATTTTGAACCTCAGTTCATGTCCAAAATAGTAATTTCTTAAATGTTTGTTTCATGTTCCATAAAACATGTTGAATTATTTCATTCAGTTATTTCCAATATTAATCCAAATGCGAGATAAAGTCAAAATTCGCACTTAAAAACTGCTAGGAATGGATCCTTCCACCGGAAGTCAATATGCCAAGGCTCTCCACTGTGCAACGAGCAAGGGCGATACGCAGAGTTGAAGCTGGGGAAAGCTGCCGATAGGTTGCTAGGGCAATGGGAGTTAACCACAGACCCATAAATGATTTGTTGCACAATTTTTAAGGTACCAACCAAGTTGCAGATTTGCCACGCCAAGGAAGGCCGAAAGTGACCACCAGGCAGCAGGATCGTTATCGTCTGAATACAGGCCTAAGAAGAAGAATCCGTACTCGTCTAGAAGTTCAGAATCATCTACAGAGAGCTTACCCACATCAGAGACGAATATCCACTCAGACTGTGCGTAACAGACTACATCAGGCTGGACTGGCGTCACAGGCCGTAGTCAAGACGCCACGTCTAAGGACAAGCCCAGGGAGGCCAGCTAGAGTGGGCAAGAGAGCACAGTCGGACAACACAGATGGAGTGGGTTAGCATTCTCCTTACCTGAGACCAAGACAACTGAGTTGTCTTGGTCTCAGTCTTTACGGATGAATGTTGTTTTTCTCTATATCGGAATGATGGGAGGGTGGGTGTTTGGCGGAAGGGGAGAGAGATGCCGATTGCTGTGGCTAACCAGCAGTGGCTTATGGAGAGGGCAGTATTATGGCATGGGCAGGCATATCAGCCGATGGAAAAACAGATCTGGTCAGCCTGCATGGGACAATGACGTCACAGCGCTACATTACCCAAGTTTTGCAGCCCCATATCATTCCATATACTGTGGCTCTGGCCGGGGGGGGGGGGGGGAGGGTACTTCCTATACCTTGCTATACGGGTAGGCGCCGCGGAAAAGACCCCCTATTTTCGGTACTTGTCGCTCTCTAAGACCCCCCTTTTTCCTGCTTGTAGCTCTAAAAGACCCCCCTTTTTCGCTTGTCTCACCCAAAGACCCCTGTGTTTTTCAATTCCTGTCTCCAAATTGCCCCAAAATACACCAAATTTTATGTAAAATTTCATTTTTTTTTCAATACAAGCTCCAAAAGACCCCCCATTTTCACATTGGTTCCGCTCCCGTTGGGTCCGGGTTTTGTACCCTCGGTGGAGCCTACCCACCAAAAATTCCGGGGAGTACCCCCCCCCCCCCGGGGGGGCTCTGGTGACAATTTCATTCTAATGCATGACAATGCCAGACTTCATGTTGCACGAAACGTTCGGGATTATCTGGCCCATGAAAGTGTTGAAGTTATGGACCGGCCTGCTTGCTCACCCGATTTGAATCCCATTGAACACATTTGGAACCACTTGAAGCGAACTGTATATGCCAAGATGAATGACACATCCACTTTTGCTGATCTACAGCGATATCTGCAAGAGGAGTGGCAGAATTTGACTCGTAGACTCGCACGTCAGCTTGTGAACAGTATGAGGAAGTGATGCCAGCAGTGCATTAAGAACCACGGTGGCTACACGTCATACTGACTAAATTTCCAGTAATGCAAAATGGCATTATTATCAGCCATAAGTTCATAAGTTTTCCTTTATTGTATACCCAGCGATCCCAGGTGATCCATTACCATTAACCTGCAAACGTGTTTTTTCAGACCTTGCTTCCTTCTGGAACTTGTGCAATGAAGCGTAACTTAATCTGTTGTACCATTTTGCTTCTTATCACATCTAAAGAGTATTCTGAATTAAAATTAATCACAATTTTCAAAATATATGTATCTGTCTTTTTTTTCACAGAGTATATTATAAGCGGAGAATTACTTTTTTGCTGAGTGTAGTAATCAACCGTACGCAACCAAGCCATCATATATTTCAGACAATTCATTTTAGCCTCCCACGGTATTCCGTGGACGTGAATCTCGTTTGAAATATTCACAGAAAGTCTTTTTACGTCAATCCTATTTGGAATCAAATAAACTTCGTGAGATCTCCGTCAGACGTGGTTTGTGCGGTTTAACCGTGGGTCCAGCGTTAACAACTGCCATATGCACTCCTTAAATATGCTTCAACATATCACTTGTTGATGAGCGGCAACATTTGTTTGTTTTTTGCCCCTCCCCCCCCCCTCCATATTTTGCAATCGACGTATTCCCCGTCCCCTATAAACTAATGCCAAATTTGATTGCAACGCTCTGCTGGGCTTGGATCAGCCATGGTGATCATTAATTCTATGGTTTTGCAAAAGAGAAATCGGCCAGCCTTAGCTTGCTTGGGATTTTCAGAGTTCCCTCAATTTATGACGCATTACACATGAATAAATGAGTGATAGTAATTTGTGAAAAAAAAAGGGGGGGGGGGCAAACAGTTTGTGTGAAGTGCGAATAGAAATGACACAGACATCTGTTGTTTTAACTCGATTTGTCGATTCCACGCTAGTAACTTGCGATTCGGGTACCCTCGATTTTCAGTCATAACCCGCGTCCCGACGGGCGCCCGGGTGCTAGACAGAGCCCTCGAACAGACGCACACCCATTGCGTAGCATCAGCTGGGCTAAAAGTGTTGTTTTTCAGAAATGCGAATTTTCAAGGTTTGACCTCACTGTAGCAAACTACTCTGACCAATTGTTACTGAGATGCTCTTGTCACCGATGTAGAATCAATCCCGTATTAGGCACATTTAGATTGTTATAGTATACTCACAGATAAACTAGTTGAAGTTTGACCTCATCACAGCAAACCACCCTCACCACTGATGACTGACGTTCATGTCACCTACGTATAATCGACAATTAATAATCAATTAATATGCCATATTAACGAGCCTGAAGAAGAAAATATCAAGTTTACCATTCATGAATACATTTAAAGACGAGCAATCGGTTACCATGGGAAAAGATAAAGAACTTCTCATCTGCACGTAACATAACTATTTTTCCTGAGGCCTACAATATAGGATTATATATATATATATATGTATAATATATGGGGCTTGAGTGCATCTTGGCTATGTGGGTAGCAAAATGTTAGGTCTCAGTCTCAGAGCTTATACATGTGAGTGTACGGGTATGCTTACTTAGAAAGTAATTTACATTTAACGGTCCAATGTCCTATTAATCAAGTATTTTTTTTTTTATATTTAAGGGTTGACTTCCCTTTTTCTGTTATATTTGTATTTACATTTAGAGGCGATGCTTACATTTAACGGTCTTACACCTAATGTTGAATGTAAATTTACATTTAATGATCTTGCAACTGTCGTTTTATGAAGAATTTTAGGTAGTATCAACATGTCAATCCAGACCACATTGACCTTTGCATTTACATTTAGCGGCGATATTTACATTTAATGGTTTAACACCTAAGGATAAATGTAAATTTACATTTAACGATCTAGCAAACGGTCGTTTTATAAACGATATTAGGCAGTATCAACATGTCATTCAGAGCATATTGACCTTTGTAGTTACATTTTGCGGCAGAGTTTACATTAAGCGGTCTAACACCTGATGTTAAATTTTACATTTAATGATCTAGCAACAGTCATTTTATGAAGACTATTAAGTGGTATCAACATGTCAACTCCGAACAGAGTGACCTTTGTATTTATATTTAGCGGCGATGTTTTCATTCAACGGTCTAAGGCATAATGTAAAATGTAGATTTATGTTTAACGATCTAGCAACGGTCGTTTTATGAAGAATATTAAGTTGCATCAACATGTCAGTTCAGAGCACATTGACCTTTGTATTTACATTTAGCGGTGATGTTTACATTGAACGGTCTAACACCTAATGTTAAATGTAAATTTACATTTAAGATCCAGCAACGGTCGTTTTATGAATAATATTAAGTAGTATCAACACGTCAACTCTGAGCACATTGACCTCTTTCGAAATTGGTAACAAAAGAGTTAAAGAGAAGAAAACGAGAGAGAGAGAGAGAGAGAGAGAGAGAGAGAGAGAGAGAAAGAGAGAGAGAAAGAGAAGCTGACAAAAGAGAAAAACAAATAGCGCATTTTTTTCCTGCCATCCACGCAAATAGTCAGTGAAAGGTAACAGAGAATTGAAAAGTAGGCCTACAACATTACATGGTATGTCCCTACATGTTTAACCCGCACGTGACCTTTCGGTCAAACAGGATAAGTTTTGTCGGAGGACCAGACTGCTTCTATGACATCGCTGGTTTTTCTCTTCCCAAACCAAGACCACACTTAAAGAAGCAAGAACAAGACAAAGGAAAAAAAGTATACAGCAAAGTTTAATGACCACTTACAAAATCGTATGACACAGTCTATATAGCAGACACACAGCGAATATTAACTACCAGAAGGGCTGAGTATATAGAATCAGCTGGAAAAGGAGACCGAAATTCTGCCGCTTCAGAACGAATACTTTTTTTTTAGGAAAAGCATAGTGTGGACTCCGACAACAATCAGATCATTGCAATATGCTACACTTCAAAAGAAATATGAAATATGCCATCTTGTGGAGCAAGCCGTACTTCACAAGAGCTTCCTTACCTGCAGACATGCAAGCGCAATACAACCTGAGGACAAGCACAGGTTAATTTGCAAAAATATATAACATTTTCACACATTAGATGCAGATTGTAATAAAGCATCGTTTGGGGCGATTAAAATTTTTCAGTTTTCATTAAAAAGGTTTAATCTTTAATGATTTTTTTTTTATCCGTAACGGAATGTTATGGCCTGGCTTCACGTTCTGACTTCTGCCGCGAAGCTCCACCTCCAAAAGCCTGATTTACAGTGATTAACATTTTGCCACTCACGCATGCGCAACTGAAGAGCCATGACCCTTTACCCCCTGCCCTTGTCCAGTCAATATTTTGTACTAGACTCGCTGGACAAAACACAACAAGCATTCTCGGTTCACCAACCACATGCAGGTAGACCGAAATTTGTTTGGGCAGCTTCACTCTGGCCCCTATGGATAAATGAAGAGGCCACAGGCCACAGTTATAAATCCTTCCCTTTTTCATATTAGAATTTTTCAGTCCAAAAAAAAAAAAAAAAAAAAAAATCAGCATTTTGGTATTTTAAAATTTCGTGAACGGCACTTAAGTGATAAAAATGTCAGAAAAACACGGTTGGATTTTTGTCATATAATTTCCGGTTACTTAATTTGTGATAATTGAAATAGGAAACAACACCTGGATGTCAGCTTTATACAGGTGTATGGACTGTGCTCTTGCCAGGGTCACACCATTGTCCTTCCCCACCAATGTAGCAACTCTGTGATGCAGCAAAGCTGACTTAGATAACTTTCTTTAAACAGAAGCAACAGCATGCAGAAAACACAGTATCTTCACAATTACGGACTATCTCCGTTGGTATGCGCAACCAGCCAATCACAACTGTGGTCTGTAACCTAACAAACTTATCAAAATTTTACAAACTTTTTCAATTGCAGCCACAACTTGTTTTCTGCAAAGGATTTGCATTAACTTTACCAAAGCTAAACATTAAGGAAAATATCAACTTTTTTTGCAAGCAACCTTTAAGCCTGAAAAATCGATTTTTATGACCGATAAAATATTAAATTAAAATTTTGAGGAAAATTACAGCGATCGCAAACGAGCTCTCATGGTTACGTACGTATATGATCTGTGTTCCTATAATGGTGGAGTGTGTAGTGATGATTCCAAATCACAATCTACCTCTGGCGGCTAACCAGTGAACGAGATTTTCGCAGTGTGGAGCGCCATATGTTGTATAACGAAATTATTTAGGAATCCCGGGAAATGTCCACAGTTTCATTTAAACCAAAGTTTCAAACTTAGTGGGCATTATGGATATTATGTCAATAATACATGTCTATTCATGAAACGTCGACAAATTAAAGTGTGATAAATTATAACGAACTAGTATTGTTGAAACCTCGCTGAAACTTTAGTCTGACAAACACGCGCTTCTGGGGGTGCAAATGTCTTTCCGCCGGCTGGAAAAAGTTCACAGGCGTGAGGCTCACCCCAATAAACATCGCAAAGTATGTAGCATTTGTTGCTCATGACAAGTCACGTCTAACGTTAATTAATTAATTTTTTCAGACAGTGCAGTTACCATGCAGGTCGCTTCTCGAGGCCTTCCAGATCGCAACTCGCATTATTAATTTATATCCCTAAGCGGCTCCAAAAAGTCAAACGACATGTCAGCTCAGATTTGGTGTTGGCGGATCGTCCACAGGGGCAACCAGCAGAATGGTTGTCATCGTATTCTGGTGGAGTGGTGAATATGAACCCATTCATGTTGACCGGCAAAGTCCATGTCCAACGTAAATACTGATTAACCCTAATCAGTCTTATCGGCCGGTCAGTATGAATGGGTTCGTATCGACCAGAATATGATGACAACCATTCTGCTGGTTGCTCCTGTGGGGTCGTCGAGCCATATACTCACCGCTAGCTACGCACGATTCCAAAGTTACTTACAAGTACTGAATTCACTGCATATAACGGCCTAAGAAGCAAAAATTTAGTATACGGCAAGAGCAAACAGTAACCTCTGTACTAGCTCTGTCCGTGTTTTCTTGATACAACCTACTTTGTTAGGATAGATTTCATAGTAGATTAGGCCCTTGACGTGACGGTGTCCCTGCCTGGAAAACTAGAGGAACGACCGCCCGGCCATGCTGGAGTTTTCCGGCTCAGAGAGAGAGAGAGAGAGAGAGAGAGGAGAGAGAGAGAGAGAGTAGGAGAGAGAGAGAGAGAGAGAGAGAGAGAGAGAGAGAGAGAGAGAGAGAGAGAGAGAGAGAGAGAGAGAGAGAGAGAGAGATAGAGAGAGAGAGAGAGAGAGAGAGAGAGAGAGAGAGAGAGAGAGAATGTTACGGGGTGTCTGGGGCACAGGCGCTCGTAACGTTCAGTCAGTCAAGCTTCCATGCTAATGTACGCGGGGGGGGGGTGGGGGAATAGTGGATTAAGAGGGTGGACCTGGAGCATCTGTGCGCTCAATAACCCACATAGGGCCATATCTGCAATAAGAATATTGTGTATTCATCTGTGCAGTCAATTATTTGTGCTAATAAGATGGTGGCGGATGGGCCTAAAACCACAACGTCGTCACATGGAGCTCTATATAGAGCTCCATGTGACGACGTTGTGGTTTTAGGCCCATCCGCCACCATCTTATTAGCACAAATAATTATAGAGCTCCATGTGACGACGTTGTGGTTTTAGGCCCATCCGCCACCATCTTATTAGCACAAATAATTGACTGCACAGATGAATACACAATATTTTATTGCAGATATGGCCCTATGTGGGTTATTGAGCGCACAGATGTTCCAGGTCCACCCTCTTAATCCACTATCCCCCCCCCCCCCCCCGCGTACATTAGCATGGAAGCTTGACTGACTGAACGTTACGAGCGCCTGTGGTCTGGGGTCTTCATTAAGATTTTTAGGAAAAAGAAATCAATGCTTGAACTTGCTAAGTTTCGATTTACCAAATTTGGCCTACAAATTACATTCACGATCATTATATTCCAATTTAACGCTTACAGTAATTAATTGTGGTGGCACTTTACACTTTTCGTAAAATATATGAAGCGAGTGTTTATACCTTCCATACCATAGTAAGCCTATAGGCCCTACCTCATTTAAAATATTGCGGTGACCACCAATGCCAACGTCATATGTGCATATGTGCGACTGTGAAAACCCGAAACTTGTCACCTGGGTAAATGCATTTCACCAGATAGAGGTAAATGCACTTCTAGGAGTTATGAAATTATAGACCTATATTAACAAATCTCGAATATGGCATGCTTTTCTTAAAGTTTTCACTGTTCACAGAGAAAAGTTAAACACTCAGTTCACCGGTATTAAATACTGACGAACACTCATCACTTAAATTCCCTTGGGGATTCTCTAGACCTAGAAAATCATCATAACGTGCAGCCCTCTCTGCATCAGGTAGCAGCTCAGCTCTAGCCGTAGCAGACGATATTCACCCTGCTGTCACTTCCTGAGCGTGTAAGTGCCTGCCTTCCCAGCGTGAAACTTGTTGAGTCGTGCCTTCCTTCCCAGCGTAAAACTGCCTCAAGTCGTTGGACGTTACCAGAGTGGAAGGTTAACTTTGCGGTGTGAAATTAGGGGTTTAACTACTTCTGGGGAGGATTGAACGTTCAACTAAGCCCGCACCATGAAGGCTTGGCAGGTTTCGTCCATGCCCTCCTTCGTCGGGCATGGACGAAACCTGCCAAGCCTTCATGGTGCGGGCTTAGTTGAACGTCCAATCCTCCCCAGAAGTAGTTAAACCCCATTCTATCCCAGTTTCCGAAAACATAGTAATGTTGCAAGAGACAAACAAGCAAACCTGATCAACTGAAATATCAAAAAACGCCTCCTCAAAAAAACTGAAAACCAAATATTACTAATGGCTCACTTAGGCTACTTTTATCACCCATATCCCAGAAAAAAAAACAGCCATATCCATTACCTTCTCATTCATATATGTATTTTCCAAAACTATATTAAATTTATGAAAGACATTTCTTCAAATAATTAAAGAATATAATTTAGTCCAAGACTGATTATCAAATAAAACCGGACAACTTTAACTATATATTTTATTTTACTTCTATTTTCCATAAACTGATTCCTGGACAGCTTTGACAATTTTTAACGCGGGCGAGTGCACGTTTCAACCAGAAATTACAGACTTGCAGGTTTTTCTTGTCATACAGTTTAACCCCTGTACCTGTCACAGCTGGTAAGAAAAAAGTACGACCAGAGACATATTTTTCACCATTCATGTTGAAAGAAGATACAGTTATTAGGGCAGTTGGTACTTTCTTGTTCCAATTGGAAGTACTACATTCAGTACATGTACTCCGTTTCAAAACCAGTCGTCATGAGGTGCCACAGAGATACCGTCTAGGCCTACTCTGCATACGCGTGGACAATTTTGATCAACAATTTCACACGCATGCATGCACTTTCATAACACAACAGTGAAACTGTTTGGATCGAACCTCTGTAGACATGCACGGTGTTTCATTAAGCCAGAACATCAATTGTCAGCACAATACCAACATATAAAACAACAACAACAACAACAACAACAAAACCACATTTTCGAGCACTCATATAGGCCTATCATGGTGTTTCATTAAAGTCAGAACTACAGTTTTCAGACCAATACCAAAAATAATTTTAACCATTCTTTTCTCCTATCATGAATAACATGCCTAAGCTTCTGTAACAGAATTAATCTGGTGCTGCGTCGTCAATTTCTATTATAGGCCAACATATAGATTTTTTGGTATTTCATTTTCACATTGGGCATGCCCGTTCCCGGGGGGGGGGGGGGGGGGGTTCGGACGAACCCCCTTTTTTGGACGAACCCTCATTTTTTTCTGCAGCGAACCCCCTTTCCTCAGTTCAAAATACATATTCTAATTTCGTTAGAATAGGCCCACTTGTTAAAATGGTCAAAAGAAAGTACACTACTGTAGGTCAACAGCTTTCCTTTGCGTAGGCCTATTTCAGTGGGAAAACAAAACCGTTGACCTGCAGAATAGTCCAATGCAAAATGTGCAGACGAAAGCTTTTGACCTAGACCAATTCCTAACTTTGAATGCAAGCTTTTTAAAGGATGAGGTATCAGATTGTGAAGCCATCTTTTTCTCGGGATATTTGCAGGAAAAATGTAAAGGATAACCACGTGATTTAATTTGCAGATGGACAACATATATAGAGTAAAGAGTCCATAACCGTCGAAAAACGTGCCTTTTATAATTCATAAAAACTTACACAAATTTGAAAATCAAGTTTTTGTTAATTTAAATGTCGGCTGCGCTAGAAAATATTAATTGCGTGTTTTATTTCAACACCTTTCTTTAGTTTTGGACATTTTCTTGTCAAATGTAGTCCTGAAAGTTGTTTTACGTGTACCATGAACCACTTTTGCCATTCTCTTTTAATTCACGCTGCACAAGATATCGCATCAGACAGAGAATCAATGCGAATTTAACTTATAATGACTCACTTACGCCACAATATCTATTTGTCAATAAATACAGCTTTCTTACTTATTTCAAAAGTGCACTTTTTATTCAGTGAGTGCGCCAAATGCAATGTGCTGATTTTTGTCCAGTTGATCCCCATTATAATAGACAATTTCAAGCCGTTTGGCACGAATAGGAAAACTAGGATTAACCTTCGTCACATTTGCCTTATCAGATCTGCTAGGCCAAAAGTGTCATAGCGAGTCCACTTGCTACTTTCATATGCATATATGAATGTGCTTAGACAAAAAAATTACGTTCAATTTGTGTAGTTATTCTCTCAGTAAATCACACTTAATTCAAGAGAGCAACTTTTTGGCCTTTTGTCCTTGACAATAAAAGCATCACGATGCTGATTAATTTTAGTATAGTAGTATTTTGGCTCGGCTGACAGGTCAGTCTGCTGAGTATTTGTGATGCTCAATCACCCATGGTTGCTCGTCTGTCCGTTTGTTCTGAATTCAAATTTTCAACGTCTGTGGAATCGCTGGTCAGGTTCTTGTATCGTGAATTTTAGAATCCTAACCTGTCAGTAATGGTCATATCCCAGACATAGGTTCCAAATAAACTTATTTTGAAAATCATAAGCATCAGATTATCTGCCTTCTGCATTCGGGCTTACCAAATACTAAAGGACATACTCTTCCAAGGTGTTGAAAGAAATGATACAGTAAAATGAAGTCATTACAGTGATGAGGGTTCTGTGAAGGTTGCATAAGTGTAATTGAAGTATGTCAAGGTTAACATCAGTATCCCAAGAGTAGCAGAAGTTTGTCAATATTTGTATTTATAAGTGGGCCAAGGTGGCGCAAATGTGTCGAGGGTTTCAGAAGTGTGCCAAGGGTAACATAAGTGTATTATTGGATTGTAGACTCGGAATTTCTTTAAATAAACCTGATGCATTATAAAAAATAAATTTATATTGTTTTAAATAACATTTTCAAATATATTGCTTTTCCATGTAGTTAGAACAGGCAACAATTTTGGCCCCAAAGTACACAAAATAGCATGGGGAGGGTGGGTGATTTTAAAAAATCTTCAACTCCGCCCCCTCCCATACCCTCCCCCCCGTCAGTCTTTTCCGCCAGCAAACCCCACCCCCTTGAGAAATCCTGGATACGGGCTTGTAGGGCCTATTTTTTAAAATACATAATTGTGAGTAGATTTCATGCCAAAAAATTATACCTCAGTGAATGAGTGTTTGAGCTGCAGCCCGTCAAAAACCATAATGCCATCGCCCATTCGTGACATGAACTGTAACTTTGATGCAGTAAAAAATTTCACACCGTGAAAAATTTTATGCAGTTGCATTATGAGCCCGTATTGCATTCTATTGTAATCTTTACGCAAAAATATAACACCAGGACAATGATATATGCCTATACATCTGTACATTGACATATTCATTTTTCTATATAGAGTGTATCATCCATTTGGTTTGTTAATGCTCACACCATAAACGAAACTGTACCTCGCGGGTGCACATTTTGTGCGAGGTAAGACATAACTGATGCGACTTAACATAGCATATGCAGAACCTTTAAATGTTTGCTTCTTAAAAATCATATTATTATTAACAAGTTAATGAGTATTGCAGAGCAATACATAGTCCCCCGCTCGTCGCCCACGAGGTTGAATGGACTACTATATAGGGGTGTGACCTAGATGAAAAAAAAAATTAAAAGTATGGCACATTCTTAGATTAAGCTTCACATTTGTGTAAAATTTCATTAATCTAAGTAAAAGGACAAAAAAGTTATGGCCCGGACAAGATTTTGAATGGATTTCACAGTGACCTAGATATTTGACCTAGTGACCTACTTTTGCCATGTGACACAACAACTCCCCAGGTAGTATTAAAATAATAAATTTGGTAGCTGTAGGTATTATAGTAAGGGAAATATGGCATGGACAAGGTTTTACATGGAGTTTACACTGTGACCTAGATATTTGACCTAGTGACCTAGTTTTGCGTCGTTACACACTTTTAGGTCATAATACATTATCAGTAAACTTTTATAACAAGAAGTCAAATTTTTTTAAGAATTATAGTAAGGACATGAAAATACTGTACATTTATGTATTACTGTGACCCAAATATTTGACGGATGGACGGACACACGGACGGTGCCCATTACCATATCTCCTCTAAGGTCTACCCACCATAAAAAAAATCAAAGGGCTGGCATCAATAATTTAGAAGATATGGCCCGGACAAAATTTTGTATTGTATCTTGAGCTTGCTTAATGAACTTCGTTAATTAATTAATTAATGGAAGTAATTAACCACACAAAACAATGCGTATGCACACCTACTACCTAAGGTCTACACACCATAAAAAATTCAAAGGGCTAGCATTAATAGTTTAGAAGATATGGCCCGGACAAAATTTGTCTTGCTTAACGAACTTTGTTAAATAATTAATTAATGCAAGTAATTAGCCACACAAAACAATGCCTATGCACACCTACTACCTATGGTCTATCCACCACAAAAAATTCAAAGGGCTAGCATTAATAGTTTAGAAGATATGGCCAAAAATTTGTCTTGCTTAACGAACTTTGTTAAATAATTAATTAATGCAAGTAATTAGCCACACAAAACAATGCCTATGCACAGCTACTACCTAAGGTCTACCCACCATAAAAAAATTAAAGAGGTAGCATTAATATAGGGAAGATATGTGCCGGACAAAATTTGTTTCTGTATATTTACATATCGTGGTGACCCAAATATTTGACCTAGTGACCTAATTTTGCTCTATGACACTTTCTTAGACTAAGCTTCACATTTGTGTAACATTTCATGACTCTAAGTAAAAGGACAAAAAAGTTATGGCCCGGACAAGATTTTTCATACATATGTATTCTGTGACCCAGATATTTGACCTAGTGACCTACTTTTGGCACACCATACACCTCTATCCTAGGAAGTACAAACACATTAAATTTGGTAGCTGTGGGTGTTATGGTGTTGGAAATATGGCCCGGAGAAGCTTCGGACGGAAGGACGGACGGACGGAAGGACGGAAGGACGGACGAGGTGCAAACCTATAGTCCCCCACCAAGTGGGCGGGGGACTAATAAACTAAGAATTGTATATACTTCATTTCTTCACTTCGGGCTTAGTGGGACTTCGGTGGCCTAATCTCATGTACCACGGCAGACCATGGCTTCATTGATATTTTACAATGGAGGCATTCCGAAATGCGTTGCGCGTTATGATGATCATGACCATGGCAATTTTGTTCACAGCGCCATTCACTTGTCATTGACGTGTAGACTTGCTCAAGTCTCACTGGACTGTCTTCCGTATTTTATTTAAAATCAAATTCATTGCCAAAGTAAATTTTAAATACGTCGTAGCCTTATTCTGTTACAATACAGGTAGGCCCTTCAAGTTACCTAGCGGATTGGCGGGGAACGTGTATATAACCAGATAACATTGACTCCAGACGATTAGCGCCGGGCGGTCTGCACTGTGTTTCTTATCACACAGACAAGCGAGCGGTCATAACGCACTCCTGTTCAGAAGCTGTTAATTGGGCTACTGTGTAATGAAGGATTAATTGCAGTGCACCGCGTCAGGCGGTCCACTTTCCACTCGCACTGATAATGGGATTAGAACTAACCAGGCCTCAATAGCTGCTACTGTTGAAACCGACACGGCGGCAGTGTCGACCAGTTAAAAAAAATAATAATAACAGTAGAACCTACTTAATAACACCGTGTAGTTGGCATAATATTATTCAGTTAACTTTGTGGAGGGGAAAATGTATCGCACTTCTGGGTGGGACCGCAGGATGGGAAAATAGGGACATGCACCAGGGACTTGTGCAAGTCTAGTCATTGTGATACCTTGTGCAAGTCTAGTCATTGTGATACTTGTTTGAATCACCTTCATTAGATTTGTAAATCCAAAGCACATTTTGTTCTCATCGACAATCAGCAAAGACAGCAGCTTTCGGCAGTGCCTGCATAGGCCTCAGAGGCGCATTACGGAAATCAGGACCATGCATTTTACAATGAAGACATTTCCGAAATGCACAACACAATGTAAGAATCCTTTTCTACGCATTGCACAACACAATGCAAGAATCCTTTTCTAGGCGTGATAGGCCTAAATAAGGCGGCAAAAGCTACAGCAGACATTCGGTGCTGTGTAAGATTTGGAGAATATTACTGATTTAAATTGATAGCATTGAGACCACTTCTTTTATGTACAATGGCAGAGCACGAAAATTACATTTGAACCCGTGTGTTCGTGAAATGCGCATTTTGCGCACTTCCAAGAAAACAAGGCTACAGTACAGCTCTCGCCAAATGGACCAAATTGTTAGCCCGTCGAGCACGCTGGCGCGCAAACAGAAAAAGAGCTAGCCTTGTACAAATAAGATGCTCGCACCATGCGACAGCGTGCTCGTCCCTCTTCGCATTTGGCTAACAATGCGTCTGGCTACGTGCCAATGCAATGGACGAGCATCGTGCGAGTGGCGACCGCATCGTGCGATATGCCCGGTGCACTTGCAAGTTGCATTTGCAATCACCTCGCGCATTTGACAAAGTGGGTTCTCCTTCATCACTCGCATTTTTTAAATTTGCATTTATAAACGATAAAAATAAATACCCTGGCATATGATTGCAAAGTCGTAAAAAGGCATACCCCACTCAGAACTAGAAAAACACTTAACATACCTTAAGTTCGTTCTTTAATGTGTATATATTTACGCATACATGTAGGTCTACTTCAGGATTTACTTTGCACAGTAAAATAACAAGGTACACGTACGGCCTACAATATGTAGGCCTACATTAGTACATGCAGATCCACTTTGACTTTGAGTGTCACAGTTTACGAATCATCCTTCACAAGCATTATTATTTTGGTAGCCAGAATGCCAGCATATAGTCAACAGATCGAGTCAACTGTAGGCCTATGTGCCACCACTATTTAAAGAAATCGGAAATCACAATATCGGGGGGGGGGGGAGGAGGGTATTTTCGTGACTCGTGATCCTATTTTTTTTTCCATGATCTGTGAAACAATAATAGTTGGATAGTTCATATCACCTTCAATTTTGTTTTAGAAACATGAACAGAATAACTTTTACAATACACATCGAGGCCTATGAGTACGATTGTCCGAATTTACAACTTAGGCTACAAGTAAAACTTACAATAAAGTTACATGCGAGAACAGTGACCAGTGGCAGTGCTTCGATTTCAGCACTGAGTTGGTAGGCTAACCCTTGATTGATAGCAACAACCAGTAAGGCCATACATGCCATGGGCCGGTAACCCTGGTAAATAAATAAATATGCTCCAGGTACAAAGACCGAGTTGCAATGACTTGAAAGTTCCGCCTTTTACCGGTCCGGACCATGCAGGTGGAAGTCTGGTCTGCAGAGCTGTAAATCATATTTGCCTGCCGTCATGCATTGCAGAATCTCGTGACACAGGCAACTAGGAAGGTGCCAAAATTAGGCCTACCACACTACACCACTTGGTTTGGGGGACTGTTTGAAGGAGCGTCGGTTTCAGAGAACTGGCTTCAAACTTTCAATTTTAAACGCGTGCCTTTGACACAACAAAAGCTGATCATACCAATATGCCGACAAGTTACAACTGGCTGACAAACTTCGATGCCGAGATATAACGACAAATTGAAATTGAAATATGGCCGACAAGTGATTGACCCATTCAGCCTTTCAGGTACCGGTCGCGGAGCTAACTTGTGCCAGGATGATAACCACCGCCTGATGATCGACGGACACACACACAGACACAAATTTCTCGCCTGTGCACTTTCACAAAGTTTCAGAATAAGATCTTGCGAAGTTGCGAGTTATGTAACCAGTATTTTTGCAGTAGGCCTACATGGCAGTGCTGTGCCTGTGCCTGTGGCCCTCAACTTAAAGTTGGTCAGGCCAAATTCAGAAATTTGTAAATTCTGAAGCAACTTTCTGGTATATAACATAGTTTTGGTGATATCACTAGACCTAAATGTCGGTCCGACCAGTCTGACCAATCCGACCCCAAGGCTACGGCTCTGCATGGTGACGGCCATTTGAAGTGCCGGCATCATTCAGAACTTGAAGTTGAATAGTCATCTGAGCAGTCAGTATTTTGACATTGCAATGTGTCCATCCTTGATTTCCCATTTAATAGCGTTTTTTTTTTTGTTTTTTTTTTTGTTTTTTTTTTTTGGGGGGGGGGTCTTCTCTTTCTTGTCTAGTAACTGTGGTTGTAAAAAGAGATGGCGACTCAGAAATGTATTCAATGTAGGCCCATGGCTAACTGTGTGCCTAAATCAATGATTCCATATCTGATACAGCCATCAAAATCAAATGCAGGCGAATGAAAAATACCAGTCCGTTACCATTTTGCTCACGGAGGGGATCGAGTGTCAGTATGCTTCCTGGTAGTGGTAGGCCCGAAACCGTTGCATGGAACTCTTATCAAAATCGACCGGAAGAAGAGAGATATTGCTTGTTAAATAAAATATTTTTTATGTAAAGTTATGTCAAAGTTAATGTTAATTCTGTACACACATTGTGGATGAAAATACTAGCCGTGATGCCCTGTGGATATGGATGGACTCGTCCGTTGTCATGGGTGACCACAACATGACCACGAAGACGAATTTTCTGGGGCACGATTGGTCGCGTGATCGAAATTTTCCAGAAACTGAGAAACGAAAGACTGTGTGCCTGGCGTGCTACCGGCAAAACAAGTAGAAACTTTTGTTATTATCTTTGCAGTAGCCGTGGAAGTTCTCTGTGTGCTTTCCAATAAAATTCAGTGTGCAGGTAATCTGTTCTAAGATACGCTTTGCAATGCAGAAGCTCACCGTTAGCAAGGAAGTTTTCATACTTTTTTTATTGTTTTTGTACTTTGGGTGGTTGGGTTGGGTTGCGTTTGGTTGGGTTGAAGTAAAATTAAAGGCACAAATCTTTACAGTATAAATGCATGTTTTAGGATATTCACAATTCGTTTGTTATCTCGGAGCTGGTATTTTCCTGGTCACAGTTGTGAATGCAATTCAACTAATCGCTTTAGGCCCAAAAATGATAAGTTGTGGTTCGATAAAGAGGTTCAATGGATTCGTCCAGAAAGATTTATGTTTTAACGGATTCGGAATGAAAATTTGGGACCCCAAGTACCCCACTGCTGAAACCAACTTCGTCGATAAATCAGTGAAGGCGAAAAACATTATGGCAAAATTAGATACGGTCGAGTGAGAAATTGGCAGAAAAGTTATTTCTGGCTAATGCAAATTTATTAAGAAATTTTGGCGAAAATTCGTTAAAAGTTCCAGGAAAAAAACAACTTTTGGGCGAGGGAGGGAGGGGTGGGAGGAGGATGTTTTGTTCTGTTTTCTCTAGGAACAGTTGGCAGCATATGGTCTTTGATCAAGGCACACCACCTTTCCGTCATGCATGCTGGAAAAGTGATCAGTGTGTTTCAGTTATTTCTGAAGAAGGCGGTTTACCTCGAATGATGTGATAATTGATTAACCAAACAATAATTCAGATATCTCCGTTTGCTGACATATAATAAAATAAGATAAATATAGGGAATTTTATTTTTCCATTTTTTATTGTTGGCTTTCGCGCAGCTCAGGAACTAAGCAAACACTTGGGTCTACAGCCTGCACTGCAGGTTGTAGGCCTACCATAAAGTGGTACAGTCGTCTGCAGACACTTGTTGATCTATCGCAGAAATTTTGATTATAATTATTAGCACTTTTCGCCCAAAATTGTGTTCGACATCATTGATCATTCAGCTGTTCTTGTCTTCGATTATTTTAATTGTTGACGCAGTTTGATTTGGAAGAAACGGAAGATCGACGAAATTGTCTTTGGGGCGGAGTGGAATTCGACAATATGTCGGTCACCAGACCTTGGCTAGACATAATTATCTCATGAATGCAATGTAAATACATTGAACAGAAGTTGTTGACAAGCATCTTCTCAGCGCCAATGCGACGAAGAATTATATTTTTCCCAGAATAAAATATTAACTGGCTATCTGCTATAATTGAAAAAGGGTAAGAAAACGAATGACAGAAGCTGCTTTCGTTTGCGTCTATCAAAAAAACAAAACAAAAACAAAAAAACAAAAAAACAAAAAACAAAAAAAAAAACAAAAAAAAAAACAAAAAAAAAAAAACAAAAACAAAAAAAACGAAACAAAACAAAACAAAAAATAAAACATTCCAACAAACAAAAATCATTGTGTAATCAGAGCGGCCGCATAACACACACATGCATGGGTGAATTACTTGTTATGGTGTCTGAGTACAATAATGATTATGCACAAAATCTTAATGAGATTAGCCTAGCTGGACTAACTTGTAATAGTGCGTAATGTCAAAACTTGTTTCTTCCGAGACACTGCCACTGGTATTGAGACAGGAAATTTGCTTAAAATTAGTGAATTTAACGTTACCAAGTCAGTCATCAGATCATTTTTGTTGTTCACTGCTTTCAGAGGCACATTTCTGTCATGTTCTAACAACTATTTAAGTCTCCACGTAGCAGCTCCTTTTCTTAAGAGATTTCCATCTAAGTTACTGATCACCAAATGAAATCCTTGTGTGACCAGCGTGAAATAAAATTGGTAAGCCCTGCATGAATGCTTACTTAATATTAACCCTTAAAGTGCTGATTTAAGATTGAGTCAACTTGTTGACTCAATCGGGACACTTTGCGCGCATTGCGCGCAAAGTGTCCCGAGAAAAGCTGTTGACGAAGACTACTTTTTGCTTCAGACAAGGCTGCTGGTATTTGAATGAAGGGTATTTCATGAGGAATTTGACTCTTTTAACTATTATATGTTTAATGGTAATGAGAAAGCAGCTATAGCAGTGATTAGCACTTTAAAGGATAATGAGCCATACATGTGGATTCAGAACTTCGGCCAACGTCTCAAATGGGCCTAGGCCCTGCGCAATTTCTCCCATTCGGAGAACTCAAAATGGCTGAAAAGAAAGCATTTTGTGGCAAAATTGGCAAGTATTTCTGGTCATTGAAATCTGCGGGCAATGTTTGTGATACCATATGCTCTCGGCCTGATCGATATCAGGGCCAGGGGCACCGGAACTGCACGATTGCCGTCAATGAAAGTAACAACTTGAAAACTAAATTTTGATCGTAATATGGTGTGTGCAAAGCAATGATTTATTCACTAGCGGGTATTGCCAATTGTTTCTACGCTCAAATTCCAAGCAGAAGTACGCTTTGAGACAATAGGAAAGTTTTTACAACACACAACCCTATTATCGCCCAATTTCATTATCCAGCTGTCACTGTCAGACGTTGCGAAAAAGCCGGTTGTCCGCGATTTCAAAATCGTACATAGCCTAGTAGTCATCCACGGAAACTTGAAGTTATATATGATGCGGATAGTCTTCTAAAAATGCATGTTACCAAGCGGTTACTCCAATATAGATGTACTTGGACCCCGCTCAGACCAAATAAAGTAGGAAAACAAAAACAAAAACAAAAACAAAAACCACCCAGGGGCCTACCCCAACGGATGCATTGCAGACCCATGAAAATTACACACGTTCGGATCATTAGTTATAACTTACATGTTTTGTATGTATATGTTAGACCTTCCAACTCACACGCATTTGAATCTTTTGTCACGACCACACTATTGTCATGAGCAAACTCACGCATTTACAAAAAAAAACCAAAAAAAAAAAAAACGTTATTCATACGAACCAAGCAAAGAGGTCCTAAAAATGGCAAAAAACGCCACCATCCATTATAATAAGGTTGTGTTTAAACAAAAAGAATGAATAACAGGGTTTGGTAGGTTCATTTTGAAAGCTGGAAATAAATTTTGAAAACTGTAAAAGCTGGACAAATAACCAGGGACATTATGTTGAATAAAAACCCAGACAAATAAAAATTTACTTTCATTCGGAAAAAATGATCACCTTTATTTTGTTTTCATTAGCACCTTTAAGTTCCTGGAAATGCCTTTTGACGTCACATGTTATTATAAAAACGTACAGTGTTGCAATACCTACAATTTGAGTCCAACATGATTAGAATTGGATGGAAATTGGCCAGGTTATGACGATGAAACTTTCAAAGGTCCAGTGACCTTGACCTTTGACCTCTAGAGGTCACATGTAAGTTTCAAAAATGTGCAGTGTACAATAGCTACAGTTTGAGTCCAACATGATCAAAATTGGATAAAAATTGACCAACTTATGGCTAGAAGAAAGCCACCACCGAAAGTGACCTTTGACCTTCAGATGACCTCTACCTGAAGTGATCCTTGACCACAAAAATGACATTTTGGCTTAAAATTGACCTTTGACCTTGACATGACCTTTGACCTTGACATTTGAGATGACCTTTACCTTGCTATGATTGAACTCCCATACTCTCGGAACCACATCTACTATAGTATATAAGATATTGAAAATTTAAAACTTCAATTAGCCCTCATTTGCATAATTTTGAGAAGCATGACCTCTCATTATAAAAAGGCCAGACTTTATCTATAGAAGTATAATTGTGCCAAGTTTGGAGTTTCTACGTGTTATACATTTCAAATGAAATGTCGGACAATTTTGCCTGTAAAGAAAGAAAGAAAGAAAGAAAGAAAGAAAGAAAGAAAGAAAGAAAGAAAGAAAGAAAGAATTCCTAGAAAAACAGTATGTCTGTGTTTGCACACAGACATAATCATTGTCTGTTGTAGCCCTGACTCCGCCGGTTCCCTCGTGTTTCTCCATGATGCTTTTTGTAAGGTGAGGTAAACATGTCAATTATAATTGGTTCAAAGCCACCACATGTCGTAGGGTTCGCCTCATAATAAGAATGACTGACAGGCATTACTAGCATTGCGGGCACGGTTTAAAAAGTTGATTCAACCTCGCCAGACAAGGCATTGATCATCGTGCGATAGGCTCAACGCATTTTGTAGCACGCCGGTAGCAAGCATATCTCGCTGGCGGCATGCGAGATGCGTGGCGCAGTGATCAAGCATGCGTGAAACTGTGGAGTTTGGGTGGTCCATGATGCGAGAGCTGTACTGTACATCGGTTTCATTCTTGAAATGCGCAGCGCATTTTGAGAAAATTTTATCTGGCAGTGTAACATTGTGTTCTTAAAAGGCATGGCGCTGAAGTTAGACTCTATACTTTCAAATTGCCAAAATACGCTGCGCGCAATAGGAATTACGGCCGTGTCTATTTTACAGTTGAGACATCACCGGAGTGCGTTGCGCGTTATGAGAATCTTGAGCATATTCTGTCGTCATTAAAACATGATGAATATTGGCTTATATCATTCACTTGTAGTCCTATTACTTTCCATCCACAGTCTGCAAGCGGGAGGGGACACTTTCAAAAAAAACAACATAAAAAGGGGCTCGTTACGGGAATCCGCGCCATGTATGTCTCACTATTCAAAGACACTCCTGAAATGCACAACGCATTTTAAGAATCCTAATCAAATGACCGAAGTTTCTTAGGCATTCCATGCTATGTAAAAACTATAAGAATTATCGAATTCACTAAAATAAAATTTCAGTTAAACATTATAAATGAAGAAATTCTCTATTTAATCGCCACAACTTATACGACTTATCAATCAAATACAATTTGATTGAACAATATACTTGTTACTATTATTACGTGTTTTTTTTTTACCGGCAAACCGCACTGCAAAGGCAACCACAATATTAATAAAGGGTCTCACATTCCAATACAGCTCATCACAGGAATTATTACACTAGGGAACAAACAGGTATGATGCAAATTCTTCTGTTATCACTTTTATCAAAACACAGAGCCGTTGATATTACACTAGTCTTTATGTTGTATAAACCTAATTAAAAAAAAAAAAGAAAGAAAAAAGAAAACCCGAAAATTGAAAAAAAGAAAAAAAAACCCAGACCATTTCCTTGCCATTCCTTATACTGCATTGAAAACACATGGTACTGGAACTTCAGTTATCCATTTTCAATAGTTACACTTGGTTAAGAGCAACTAAAACATGGACCTGATATCAGTGTACCATTCCTAATCTAACCGCCGCTACATTTTATTCGGCTAGCGCATTTCTAGAATCGCTCTACGTGATTCCGGAATTGACGCGCGTTTTGAGAATTCCAGAAACGCCCAGCGCTATTCCGGAATTGCGCAAAATTCCTATTCTCTCTCTCTCTCTCTCTCTCTCTCTCTCTCTCTCTCTCTCTCTCTCTCTCTCTCTCTCTCTCTCTCTCTCTCTCTAACATAAGGATAACGGCTGCGCTCGCTTTTTACGGGGCTAGCTGTTTACATATTACACATGGGATGCCCAACCAGCCAATCACAACTGTGGTCTGTAACCACAAGGGACACAACTATGAAGACCCCACGCTCCGCAAGCTCGCAAGCTCGCCAGCTTACAGTCGTGGGGAGGTTCCTTGGGGCTATGGCGACCCTGGTTTTCCGAATCTGTACCCGTGTGTTGAAACGTGCCCAACAAAGTTCAAATATCCCATGTAATGTGGCAAACCATACCTCCCCGTGTCCCTTGTTACTTATTCTCTTAGATACACATACATGTAGCTTTCAGCTTCTCACCTCCTACCTCCCGTTTTACACACGTAACTGCATTCCGAAAAGTATGATTTACCTCGAGGGTGCACTTAAGAATCAAAAAGTCTATACATTTCTTTGTTAATCTTGGTGTAACATTTCTTCAGTAATATTTACAGAAGAAACAAAATATTGCAATAAAAGTACAGGATTGAAGCGGTCAATTTTTGATCAAGTTTCAACAAAGTTTTCGGCGGAATTTTTTTTATGGCTGTACAAAGATGACACCTGGTGGTCACCAGACAAATTAAAGACAAATTGACAACACAGAGCCACATATTTTATATATTAACACATTTCACCTGATGCAAGGTTCAGTTAAAAAAACTTATGTCTCTGACAGCAAAAATACTGTGGATCTCAATTACACACACAATATTGGTCTCCCTGTGACATAACATCCTCTGGAGATAACTGAATGTATGTACCATGCTAACTTTTCAGTGGCACTTACTTGGAACCCTAAGACTTCGCACATTAATTCTTTAGTGCACCCTCGACCACCGTGGCCTTGGCGTTTCCGGTTATAGTCAAAATGTGAAACCCGCTGCAACGAGATACACGCCGTTTTACCCGCTATTCCACCACGTGAATCCAAGCGAACGGGTGCACTGCCATTCCGGGATCACGTCTTATGACATCATCGCATTTCCAAATAAAATGGATGGAAAAGAAAGCGTTGTTGTCTGGTAACGATAGTGTCCAAATTACTTGAAAGCATTTATATTGAAATAATGAATGCAATGTGTATAAAGCCCTAATAAATGTCATAAATTTGTCCCCTTTGTAAAACCTGTTCAGTATGCATAAGTTCATTCTGGGACATACACATATTCATTAATTCAAAAAGTTAAATTTATCAAATGTCTGTAATTGCTTTGGCCAAAGTTAGGGAGCGACCATTCTGTATATAAATACCCAATGGATATATAACCTGGTTCTGAAATTTGAGGAAATAGTCCAGCCCCACAAATTTATGAAAACAATATTACGACTCTACAAATGTGTTTATCTCTGTCGAATGATCAGTATGATTGTACAAATAAAAATCTTGCTGGGGCCGCTTGGTACAAATAACATGGCTGCACACAATGCAAATATTAAACTTCTGACTCAAAACAAACACTGCAGCCAACCCCCAACCCCACTCCATTTTCAAACGGTTGCTCCCTTATGACAAATCAACTTTTTCTGCACGTTTCCATTGTCATGGGTCTAATTATCTTTTACTTTGTTTGTGTCATTATAACAGTATGTAAAGAATAAGGTAGTGGTGATCATATGCATCAGTACATAACACCAACTGATGGCATATATGAACATCAAAAGTTGTCCTTATTTCCTTACTCTGTTACCGTATAAATTTCGCCGCATTTTATTCTGAGCTGTATGTCAATATTGTCCTTTCTTAATCTATGCATGTGGTATTTTATATATACTTAATGTCTGAAATAAAGTTAAATTAGGATAAAATGTAGAATACCATAAAAAAATATGAGAACCTCTTGCATTTTGATAAGGTACTTTAACACCTCAATAGGTTGATACATTTAACACATAATTTATGGCATATATTAACAGTGTTTTAGTGCATCATATTTAACAAGCAAATTTCAATGTGGTCACATATATTCATTGCAATATATATCTACAAGTATTTGAAGCCAATTTATTAAATATGAATAAGTTGAGGGAACATGTTGTCCTGGAAGATTACAGGATTTGTACCTCAGACTGCTTATGAGAGCAAATTTGCAACATTTTGTCGTGACAGTGGGAACCAATCTCTGTCAAGATCGGCTTTCCAACTCCTGGTACCTAGTACTTTTTCGAGTAAGATTCTGAAATGCCAAATGACTGTTGTAAATAAGTATGAATAAGATTATATATGTTTATTTAGTGGTAGTCTATTAATAAGCTGAAACAGGGTTAAAAGCAGAGAAAAGACTTGCACTGTGACTGCCATATTTCCGATCTGAAATCGACACATACATACATACGTACATACATTATATATATATGTATGAATATATATATGAAAGTATATATATATATACATATATATATATATATATATATATATATATATATATATATATATATATATATATATATATATATATATATATATATATATATATATATATACTAGTAGTGGGAAAGTGGTGCGTGCCTTAAAAACTGGTTAGATACATTTATGAATTTACCCTTGCCCTGTTGCATTACCCACTTATTCGAAGTCGTATGAATTGATATATTAATCCCAGACTGAAACTGAACAGGAAAAATATATTTCACTTAAGCACCAACATGCCTAGTCCACAGTCACAGTTACTTTGACAGCTTTCCTTGGAGTGCTCCGGATGTTGGGTCCATTCAGAGCACCCCCAACATTTTTTTAATGACTCAATATCAAATGGGGAGAGGGAATGCCTATATCGGTGTTCGTTTTTGGCCTGTTTAATTACCTGTTATTCATCATTAATGGGTTTTAAATATTTACCTGCGATCCGTCATTAAACAAAAAGCTATGCGTTATTCGTGAGCAATGATTTAGAACTAAACTGTAATGTATGAAAATGGTCTTAATCTCTGATCGGGGGAGGGGTTATTACCTACCCCTTCAAATGTTTCATGTGCACTATTAGGTTGCATAAAACATAAAGTCAGTGGTATTTTTAATTAAAGTTTTATTTTTCAAACACAGTTTCAAAGCATCACAGTTTTGCCCATGAAGCATGGTACAGGGTCTAAAAGTTCCTTTCACACTCAAACTAAATGTCTTACACAATTCACTGAAACAATCAAAAGGGTTACCATAACGGAGCTCCCATTGTTTATCAGGCGGAGAGGCGGGGGGTATTTTTTCGGGGGGGGGGGGGTTGTATTGTACTCACAGGGGGGTTTCAAAATTCCCGTACATCAAAGGTGGGGGGAGGCAAAGAATAGGAAAGCTCATAATAACTGAAATGCTATATTTAATACCAAAACTTCCAAACTTTCTCAGGGAATACCCCAGACCCCCTTCTAAATTAAGATGTAGAATCTTCTATAAACTCAGTTTCTGCAATTTTTACTGAATATTATAATTATTATTATTATCATTATTATTATTATTATTATTAGTAGTAGTAGTAGTAGTAGTAGTAGTATTGTTATTATCATCATCATCATCATCATTATCATTATTATTATTATTATTATTATTATTATTATTATTATTTCGTATCTAGATAGATGTATTGCAAGTTACAATGTATAAATAGGTGACTGGACGGATGCTGAACAGGTCTATTACTGAGAGTGAAAGGGGGTAATAAAAGGTGCATTTACCAGAGAAAATGAGGTGCGTGTGTCTCACAAAATAAGAAAGGACAGTATATCCCACAACAAAATAAACCATTTATGCCAAAGATTCCAAATTTTTCGGGGGGGGACCCCTGACCCCGGACCTAGGACCGTCTTTCAAATTACCATATGCAAGCGTCTAAAAACAATGTCTCTGCCTTTTTGGCAAGATTGATTTATAGTTTTATATGTACATATTGCCAAGTTACATTACTTCACAACATGAATGTATGCATGTTCAAATGTGTTCTCTGCCTGAGAGGTGGCAAAAAACCCCTACGTTTATAGCCGACAGTGGGGTATCAAAAATATCAGTATCCCTGGATACGGGCTACAGTTTCCTTTAGTGTAAAAGTAAAGGGCAAAAAAACAAAAAACAAAAACAAACTCACCATGGTGACCCAAACATTTACTAACAACAACCCCCCCCTTCCAACCAAACAATAATGGGAGCCTTCAAAATAAGGGGGTAGGTAAATTGGGGTTCTCTTTTTAATTCAAGAATATAAGAAGTGCTTTCACAATTCAGGCTGAAACTGAATTTTCACTATTCATGAGAGAAAATCCCACTTGCACATGGTGAACTTAAATGTAAATGAAAGATGATTAATCTTTTACAACAAATAGATCGTTCACTCTTCACGAACCTTCGTTCAAATTTCACAACAATTATAACAGTATATTATGAGTTTCCAAAATCCCCCTCCCCCCATGGATATGAAATCCTAAAATGCTTTGACATTTTTGGATCATGCATATTGACATGATTAAAATATATGTTTCAGGACATTTTACAAGCCGTACATAACTACATGGCGAACGAGTAACTGTGTATAAAGCCATGACATACAAAAACAAGCCTTTAACTACCGCTGCTAAAAGAAAAGACCTTGATCAGCTCATGAAAGACGCTGATGAAACCTGGGATGTTGCACAAAAGAATGACGTTTATAACTTATAATTCAATACTCTTATCTTCGCAAATGGCCTTCCTGTTGTCAAAACACTTACCATTTCATTGACAGGAAATATAAGCTTGGCTGTGGGATCCAGTGGACTGCCACTCTCCTGCTCAGGCATTCCTGAAAATATATCGGAAACTACAGTGACGCTTAAGTCCATACTCACTTTTATGGAAAAGGCAAAAGTTTGCGACGGAAAATATGTTACAAAAACCACACCAGGATATTGAAGATGGATTGATGAAAACAATGAAGAATCTCTACGGAAGCGATGTTTAAAATGCTGCGTGTTCTTGCCAATGTATACCAAAATGTGTATGTGTAGATTCTATCACCATATTAGAGTGGAGCATACGTCAGAAGGGACAGACAAACATCGCAAAGAAATACCCGATTTCATTTATGAAACAATTCAGGACGATCATCATAATTAAGATCATGGAAAGGAAGATTACTTTCTTGGTGATCATGTAATGTTTAAGAGCTTATTTCCAAATGTCAGTGAGATGTGATGCATATTTTACAATGCCAATACCAGGACAAGACGATGGCACCCATCAGTGCTGTCATTTACACTTAGTATATGGATAGCCAGCCCTGCGGCTTATCGCATCCAGAAGTCCAGGCTGCATTTTCCGTCGGAAAGTCTTCTGCAGAATATACAAGAATGGGTTAGACAAAGAGCCAGGAATAAATTTCGACATGTTATCATGGATGACCAAAGAAAGCGAAAAGCATCAAGGGCACAAAGAGGGCGGATTAGTTTTTGATGAGATGCACATTCAATCAGGCCTGTATTTACAGGCACGCAATGATGGTGCTCTGGATTTTTTTGGATTTGTGGATGACGAAGCTTTTTCATACAATAAGCTTTTGATTAAAAGGCTTGTATGGATTTAGATTTCCCTTCTGTTATCTTTTCACAGATGGGTTTGTATGCAGCCAACTTGTCACCACAGTCTGGGAAATAACATATGTCCTCAGCACTTACGGATTATGAATAACATTTATCAGTGTTGACAGAGCCAGTACAAACAGAGCTTTGCATAATAATATGTGTACTGAAATGTCAAAGGCCATAGGTCGGAATATATGCTCTCTTGACGACCAATATATATATATATATATATATATATATATATATATATATATATATATATATATATATATATATATATATATATATATATATATATATATATACATATATATATATATATATATATGTGTGTGTGTGTGTGTGTGTGTGTGTGTGTGTGTAATTATGGACTTTTCCCATGTTAGTAAACGTTTGAGACATTGTATTTATGCTTCTGGCTTCGATTCGACCTACCTTCGTTGTCTTCAATCTGCATCTGGCAATACAGTTTGGATAATTTTCTACGACGCGTATATTTGAGACGAATCACACACAACTCAGTACGCATACATACGCGCCTTACGGATGAACATTTCAATTTGATCTCAAAATGCGAAACCACCTTGCCGAAAAAGTATTGAATACAGAAATGTTGAGTTTACGACAATCCTATCAGTCATCTCTTCAAAATCCAGATGCCCTCAATGCTGCAATAGAATTAGTATAGGCTACATCCACAATCATTTCCATGTTCAGAACGACAGTACCCATCAAGAACAGAGCTGATGGCAGGATACAAAAACTAAAAACAGCTTATGGTTCCTTTTTAAAATGGAACACCATCATCACTTCAAAGAATTTGTATGCACAAAATGTTTTATCACCAAGCAGACCATGACCGATATAGGCTACTTGGTCAGTGGATTTATTAGTCTGTGTAAAATACGCTGCGGCAAAACTGTCCGATATAATGCCGGCTAGAGTAAACTCTGATGTAGTCGAGAACCATTTCTGCCAACAGCGAGCGCTATTTCAAGGAGCAAACGTAAACCCCAATGCTTTGCAATACAGGTAATTTTACACATAATGTTTATGAGATATGCTATATGATTAATCTGACAGTACAGCACTCAGGAGTGGTAGTCTCGCAGTCAGTGCACAATGATGTTACTTATTCCAAACAGTTATATTCTTTAGATGTATAAAATAATACCTAAATTATAATATTGTTACACCATAGATAAAACCAGCATTTAAATTACCCTCTTTACATTATAAACAATTTTACTGTTTCTTTTCTTTTGGGTGGGTGGGTGGGTGGTGGGTTGATTGAAGTCGTAAAGCAGGTATCCCGTCACATAAGTTACGCTGCAAATTTTGATAAAAAATATAACATACAGCTCGTGTACATGCACATGTGTGTGTCATTCTCTCTCTCTCTCTCTCTCTCTCTCTCTCTGTCTCTCTGTCTCTCTCTCTCTCTCTCTCTCTCTCTCTCTCTCTCTCTCGATCCATCGATCGATTGACTCATCAAGACAAATCCCGCAAAGTTGTCTAAGGTACCTACAAAATTTATATGTATATAATTTTGAAGCATTAACATTTTTCATGATGATTTTCAGAAATGGCTTCATAGCTACCATTTTAGCCCAGTCGACAATTTCCAAAAAGGGAAATGTTGGAAAATCAGCAGCAGCATTCCCATACCCAGTGCATCTTAAAACACTTGTATGTAAAAGAAGTAAACTTGTACATTTACACATCCATGCAAACACCTTATTTCATAACAACATCAATACAGTAGTGCCTGCCATTTAAGATGAGCCTCAGATTTATAATGTAACAGCCGGGTGATCGATTTTTCTAAAGGACAAAGTTGGTTCATGTGATCATCCAAAGAAAGGAAATATACTTTAAAATGCAGATACTTCTGTACACATTGAATTGTAAAACGTGTGAAAAGGTGATAATGTTATGAAAATATATTGTGTGCATTCTAAAATAATCCAACCAGATTGAATGTTCAGTTTGAAGTGTTGTCAATGTGATTCTTTCTGGTGCAAATAATGATATTGAAGTGCAACAGAACCATGTTAGAAGTCATTCAGCCCAGTAGTTTGTGCTCTGTCAAACTCAAAGTTACTTTTCTATGTGTTGCATGATGGACAAAAATATTTGGTGTTTTCCTGTGATAGCGTCAACCAAAAGCGTTGGTTTCTCAGACATTTGTCCCAATTTCTGTGCATTCATTTCCTACAACTGTTACAGCCTATCCATTGAAGTTTACCCGCATATGGCTAACCGCATACACAGCAGATACTGTCGTCATGTATCTCCTTACTTGATTGAGCACTTGGATGAGTAACATTAGCAGAAGTTGATGGCTGGTAAGTCTTGTTAATGTTACTT
This sequence comes from Hermodice carunculata, assembly GCA_964020975.1. Taxonomy (NCBI): domain Eukaryota; kingdom Metazoa; phylum Annelida; class Polychaeta; order Eunicida; family Amphinomidae; genus Hermodice; species Hermodice carunculata. The sequence goes on along the minus strand of OZ026620.1, from coordinate 95,214,687 downwards.
GGCATGGTCTCATTTTCAGAAGCGCTTGCTCGGGGTTCTTTCGGATCACACGTTTCATCTGTTTCGATTTTTTTTCTTTTTGCTGTCATAGTTTATCTTTATTTGCGTTCGATGTGCTGTTTTTTTTCTGAACTCCAAGGGAAGCGTTTAGTTTCTTAAAAAGTTCCTTAATCGATATTTGGGTGTATTTGCTAACAACTAACTTAATGGCTTCAGGTGGGATGTCGTGCAGGGTGTGTTGTTGCAGGGTAGAATATTTCATGATGGCTTGTCGGATATGATAAAATAGTGAATTTCTGCACTTGTGTAGATGATCGGCGTTCAAAAAAGGGAAAATGGATCGGTCAAGTTGCAGAGAGTAAACATAAAGGTCTTCAGTGACCATTGTCAGATGTCCATATATGGTTTCTCTACTTTGGATTTCTGTCGTACTCTCTGGGAACTTTGTTTCTGCTAAAGCTATTTGTCTTGAGTTGTACACGTGCCCATTCAGATGAGTTATTGTGGATTTAAATGTCTTTGTTTCTTTGATTTCTTCTTTTTGCAGTTGGTTGAATATTGTTCTTGTGGTATTGTTTAATACTTTTCCCACACACATTCCTGCTACATATCTGATTTTCCCTTGGCCCCCTGGCGAAATGGCTGGATATGGTGACGCTGTAGCAGTAGACTCTGAATAGCTTGGTCCTGCATCTGCCTCCTTCTTGACAAAAAAATCCAAAATACCAAGGAGGAACTGTGGCATGATTGTCAAGGCTGGCTGGGTCGTAGAGCATGTATTGAAAAGATCTTTCCCAGATTCCCAATCCCTAAATTCCAGACTGCCTCCGTATTCAATGATGAATAATTGGCATATTTTATTCAGTTCCTGTGGTCTGCTCACGTTTCACCTTGTGACAATAATTCTAATTTGCTGACTTGATAATGGATCCATGGTTTTAGCCTGCTGCTGTCTAAATTGTCCAACATGCTTTTTATTTCTTTCTGTTGTTCTGTTACTCATGAAGGGATTCTGGCTTTCAGTATCAGCTGCTCCGTGGATATTGAAAATGAAGCACCATGATCTCCCATCCACTGTTCCTCAACCCATTATCATCATCTGTTTCCTCGAGCACCTCCTCCACTTCCTTATCATCATCATCATCATCATCATCATCATCATCATCATCATCATCATCATCATCATCATCATCATCATCATCATTATCATCATCATCATCATCATCATCATCATCATCACCATAGTAGTCATCAGTTTTCTCATTTTGATTTAGATCCAAGCTGAGGTCATGATTATCATCCCTTGGACAAGGTTCTTTACAGCATGATGTTAAAAACGTCTTAGGAAATTCATCACATTGTTGTCTTATGTAATACTGTGACACTCCTGGGGTGTGGGTAATACATAATTTCGCTTAGTAGTTTCCTGCCACAATGTCACTTCGAATTTTTCGTCAGAAAGCTGACCAGGCTCAAATATATCAGCACAATCTAGGGTAACTTTGGACAGCGTCATACCCTGGCCCTTGTGGATTGTCATGGCATTTTTTAACACAACAGGGATTTGCTTCCGCACCATAACATCCTGTTGCAATTTGGCATGTGGACCCAGGCTATGCATTTTTTGGAGGGCAGGGAAACAAACCTCTATGGTCTTGTCTCCCACACTGCACACCTTTCCTTTAAGACCATTAACCAGATTCTTATTTAGATTTGCCACCAACATCACTCGGGCATTAACCTTCACATGAAAGTAGTGAGGCACTTTTACTGATGGTATCAAATATATGTTGCTTTGTTCACTCCGTTCATTATTTCTTTCTCGTTTCTTCATTTCTTTCATGACAATGAACCATATTTTAGATATATCAAATCTGGTATGCTTCACTTATAGACAGACTCAACACTTATGACAGGATTCAACAAACCTAGCACAGTACTCTTCACGAGAAGCTGTATTTAGCCGTTGTGTCTCAACACTCAACACAGTACAGAAGAAAACGGCAGGTATTGAGAATAAACTTATTATCATAAATCAGTTGTGTGTTCCTGACATGTTGACATGTTGATAATTGCACATGATCTTCTTTCTTTCTTTCTTTCTTTCTTTCTTTCTTTCTTTCTTTCTTTCTTTCTTTCTTTCTTTCTTTCTTTCTTTCTTTCTTTCTTTCTTTCTTTCTTTCTTTCATTCTCTCTTTCTTCATCTCTTCTTTCTCTTTCTTTATTTCTCTATCTCTTTTCTTTTTCCTTTCTGTCTTTCTCTTCATCTTTTTCTTTCTCTCCTTTCTATGTTTCTCTTTCATTCGATCTCCTCCTTTTTTCTCTCCATCTCTTTCTTTCTCTCTTTCTTTTCGTCTATTTGAAAAGGGTATTTATATATATGTATATATTTGTACGTATGTGTTTCAGGCTGCTGTGTTGCATGTGGGCTCAAGCAACACACCAACTAATGGTCCCTCATAATGCTCTGGAAGATGCAGCGACTGGTGTATGACATCTGGGCCACTTGTCCTAGGTAATGATATTGTTTGTATAATTTACAGTGTAACCTCTCACTACCAAACACCCCGGGGACTAAGTGAAAGTGTTCGGTAGTGAGAGGTGTTAAGTAGTCGGAGATTGGGGTGTTCTGCTGCTGGGTTATAAACTTGACATACTATACATGTGTATAGCTATGTCAGCAAAACTATCCTTTCATTCTTCACACATATAGCACTACATGCACATGGTGTGTGCTTGTAGAGTAATCGAGTTTATTCCTCCATACACAGCTTTTCAAGGAATATGTCAAAAACTAAAGGGTAAAATGAAGTGATACCACAAAACAATATCCACTGCAAACTGTAATGTGTTGATTAAGTTTGTGTGTGAATCTCTACGTCAGTCATTGAGGTGAGTACATGTTCATGATGGTGTTTCTAATTTAAAGCTACATATGTGCTCTCCCACTTCTTGCTATTAAAAAATCGATTTTTTCAGTCACAACCAGTTTCACTCAACATGTCAATTAACCTATTCAGACAATGCGTAACTGTAGGTAAGATCACATACACTCAAGAGCAAGGTGAAATAACACACCAAAATGCTATGAAAACAATACAGTTTACACTTTATTTGGAGACAATTCTAACATTCAGTGTTCTCAATTGCTTTCTTAATTTACTCAATTGGCTGTTGGTTTTGATGGCTGATTGGTCAGCAGAGGATATGCAGCAGAAATACCAACCAAAGTTAGTTCTGATCTACGGCATTTTTTCACTAAAGATCAGACAATAATCTTGATAAATTGTACCAACCATGCTGTGATCTATTAACCACAGAGACAAGGTGCCAAGCAGGGCATAACGAAGGCATGTCTTATCAGCTGTGCTGTGTTGGCCTAGCAGGGTGTTTTACATGCATGCAATGTGCTAGCTTGCACACTTAGTGACAAACAGCCAGCAACTGTCCATGTGCCTGGTTAGGGCTCCCAGAGAGAGCACATGTTCGGTAGTTGGAGGTAAATATTAGATACAGGGTTTAAGACTATCATGCGCAGTTGGTGTCTTTCTATGCGAAAGAATATTCTAGATGCTTTCTAAAAGTTGGTCAAAGATGACATTCCAACCACCCTTTTGCCAGAGTCCAGTAAGGTAAACTTTATAACTTACTTACAAAAGCAATGGTTCAGTAGAACATGGGAATACACTTTTACTGCTGAAGTCCTATATAAAATTATAGCAGAACAGCGTAGGAACCCATTAATTTTGACTGATAATAAGACCGAAAGAAATTTGAAAGAAAAACAGGAAGTTGTAATTAACGGTCATGTAAATAAATCAATGGAGGACCTTGTTTGGAATTTGCTTAATAGGAATTTATTGAGGGATAATGTACTCACTGGGAAGGCGAAGAAGAAACCCATCTTTCGTGAGAAAGAAAAGGAACGTAATAAAGCTGAATGAGGTGTGTTTTTACGAAAACAAAGACAACTTGTAAAACACACTGATAGTGGTTGGTACTCTGTGTACCCAGATGACCAAACTAAATCCTACACAGAAGTAACCGATGATTTCTTTCTAGCAGAAGATGAAGATTTGGACATTTGCTCTAAGTCAGCAACTTTGCCCAAACATATTAAAGCTCTACCTAAGCAGATAAATACAGAGCATTGTTATGATGTTGTTAGGAAAAGTAAAGAAATTTTGAGATGAATGATGTAGCACGCAGAATGTTCTATGAGGAGGTAGTAATTTTTGTTACCTGGTGACATGCATCAAAAGTTAAGAGTTAGGTGACCTCATTTGTAATTCAAAACTTTGCTTTGTACCATTTATGGCTTCATTATTTTTGGACAGCCTTATTTTTCTAAACATGTGTATGTTTGTCAAGCCAGAGAGACAGGTGAAGAAAAGCCTGATAGATTACTACAATTGTATGCGCAGACCATACCGTTTATCCCTGATTGTTTAAAAATTAATGAATCAGATAATGACATCAAATGTCAGCAGGTGTGACCCGATGACAACCAATAAAGCACGGTTTACAGGCAAAATAGATAAGCTGCTTTCACATTCCTATCCTGCCACTGAACAAGAGTTGACTGAAGCTACAAATGGTACTATTATCAAGGTTTTGCATGATAAACCTGTCCAATGGACTTTTTTTGGGCAAACACCCAAAACACATCCACATAAGGGAGATCATCGCAGAGTTTCAGGGCCTGTGGGTGAACCAAGGCCTACTATTTCCTGTGTAGATTTTAATAATGAAGACCCTTATATTCCAAGTGAAGTGAAGTTTTCAGAAAACACTAAGAGCAGACATGGTGGTAGAGCAATGAAAAAACATGTAGGCGAGGGATAAGGCTAGGGGACATGTTGCCATCTGCACTAAAAATTTACAAATAGCTGTTTCATTTCCACAGGTAATATCCCATTTTGTAGAGGGGAGTTCATAAATCACACAGTGGTTCGTTAATGATATGTGCAGTACCTTTTAGTAGCCTTGGATGAATGATGTCCAGTCTAGTTGATTTTTCACATTGGAGACGCAAAAGTTCTAATTGGATAAAACTTGATGTAATGTGACCGAAACTTAAAGGATCTGTTATATGCCTATTGGGGGTTGTGCAGTACTGTCGGACCTGGTGGTAGTAGATTTACAAGTTGACTACCTGCAGAGGAATGATTAAAACAGTGTGCATTATACTCAGTATCCGTATAGGTGTAACTTTTATCAGGTAATAAATCAATTGAGCTGCTGCAGATGAAAGTAGAATTGTAGAGTTTTAATGTCTTCCACTATTTATCTGATTTTCTTATATTTTGTAATGTCAAATTCAAGAAGTACTGCTCTTCACCTTCTCGATTCGCTCCAGTTACGTTATTTCTGAGAACACAGTGTCTATCATGTGAATTCATGTCACCAGTTTTCACAGCCATTTTATTTACATCATCAAGCTTGTTCTTACTGTACCATATGTCACCTGCCATTTACGAATGGTCATATCAGTGACACCTTTCTTAATGCATAACGCACGCTGGTCTGTGATATCATTGAGAGGGGTATTAAATGCTTTCCATCGATGTCTAGTTCTTCAAGCGCAGACCAGGGTATACTTTCTGTCTTTTCGTAGAAATAGAATATACTGTATTGATATTATTCCAGATCATTATATTCTTTGGGGGGGGGGGCTTCTGGTATGGGTCCTCTTTTACTAAGAACATATTAGAATGGTTGCTTACTCCATAGTGAGTGCACCTCTTTGTACAATTCTCTCAGCATGATGTGAACAGCAGGTCGATATCAGGGAGCAAGTATTTTGTAATACGAGTGTGCTCCTCTTCCAGTTGTGTCATTTGTATGTCTGCTGCTGCTAGGAGCACAGCTTTAGTGGTTGCATTGGTCGGGGTTTTTTTGTTTGTTTGTCTTGTTTTTTTAACATACCTGTGTTGAAGTCTCGTAGTGAATGTACTTCGTTAATTACACTTATTGGTGCATTTGAGGTCTAAAAATGCATCCATCACGACATTTCTTAGACTTTAATATTTATATGTTTGCCCAGGTAGTTCCAAGTCATCTACCCCGAGATCACTGCGGTTCTCTGTAGGTATATTTTCTCCCACAGAAATAACTGTACCACCGCCTTGCCGATGAGGACAATCTTCAACAGCAACCATGAACTTTCATTTTACAGTAATTGAGCAAAGTTTTGGATGCAGTTACTATGTCTATAGGGGCGACTTTTAACGATAATGCAAGCTGGTCTATGTGAGACAAGAGTGTTTATGTTGATGTATCATCTATGTAAATATTTTTTTATTACACTTGCTTGAATATTAGAATTATCATCGAAAGAATCATGAAATCCTGTATTACATCCACTTTCAAAGCTTGTTCGAAGTGGTTACGCCTTTTTGGAAAACTAAAGCCTGTAGTTAATGAAGAATATTTCAAAGGTTCAGAGGACCACTTTAACATAACCAGTTACCTTTAATGGGTGACTGCCTGTCTCAAGTCAGAAATGAAATGTCTTTCTTCACATTAGCATTGGAAGATGAATGTTAATGTGTTCGATAACTCTTGACTCTCTTTCTTGTCATTGTAGGGTTGAAATTTATGAATAAGGTTAATGTTTTGCTGAACTACTTATTCAAGTAAATAGGAGTCAGAAAAAAAAGAGGAAGACTATTTATGGCAAATGTAGGCGTCCCTTGACTGCAGTTTTGTTCAACTTGTTATAGGAAGAAGGTATTTTATGTGGCTTGAATGATCATATGTTTGACACCTCTGTCGTATTTGTTTTGTTTGTTTTTGTTTTTGGTTTTTGGTTTTTGTTTTTGTTTTTGTTTTTTTTGTTTGTTTGTTTAATTTTTTTTTTCGTTGTTGCGGTTTTTTTCGGACTACTTTCCCTCATAATTTACAAGGCACTTTGCCAGACACTTGTAAAGATCAATTCACTTATTTGGAAATAGCTGAGTGAATGACATGTTTGTTTCTGTCTAAAGCATAAACTGTTTCAATGTAGACTTCTAAATGTTAACACATATATGCACTGATAACTTTTCCTAGGATATTGTTGACGTAGTGAGAGAAACTGCTAAAAAAACATCATAATAATAATAATAATAATAATAATAATAATAATAATAGTAATAATAATAATAATAATAATAATAATAATAATAATAATAATAATAATAATAATAATAATAATAATAATAACAATAATAATAATAATAATAATACACTATATACAAATGTAAACCAGCGATAGTGTTTGTTACAGGAGAATTCAGTACAGACTTGATCACTACATTTTAGTCTGGTGTTTCACTGTTTCGGAACTTGGAAAATATTTTGCAATCATATATTTTTGAAAGTAACCCCCATAATTATAACAGTGTTAAGTATATGAGGCTGAAAAAGTGCCATACAATATAACTTGGACCTTGTCCCTATTACGTAAAGTTTCAAAACTAACATCTGTTAGGCCAGTAGTGAAGATGTCAAAAAACCCTTGTCAAGAGCATTTTTCCCTGCGCATTACATAAGGTACACTGCAGCAGGAAAGGATGTAATGCAAGGAGACTGCAGAGATATAGGAACAACTTGTGCTTTGTGTGGAGACTATCTATTTTTCGCTTTATACTGTTTGTAAACAAACTAATTTTCTCTTTTTTACATTTAATGTTTATTTTAAGCACATCCACAAAGACAGATGTCGTGCATATCTCCTGCATGATTTCTCCAAATGCAATGTTTGCAAAGATTGTCTCGGAACGTTTTGGTCGTCACGCAGGGGTGGCTTTGACAGGAAGAACGTCTGTAAAGTAAAGTATAGGCATGTGGGATGAAATTGCAAAGTGTTCATTTTTCGTTCAATGGACCTCTACATGGTCAGAGAGTATAGTTTTGTATGAACATAACGTTCCTTCTCGCATGTACTATGAAGGGGGTGCATTAGCCGCAAAAAGTTACAACATATTAATTACACCCATCCAACAGAAGGGATTAGGAATTTGACTTCAAAATATCACCAAATGGATTTAGAGTATATATATATATATATATATATATATATATATATATATATATATATATATATATATATATATATATATATATATATATATATATATATATATGTATATATATATATATATATATATATATCCAGTACTCAAAGTCAGAAGTTCCCTGATACCATTGTTTTTTACCTGTAGCATACAAGCAAACCTATGAAGGGTACAGGCTGCCACTGATGCAGGAAGTGTATCAGTACTTGCCAATCAGATGCTTTCTTTTGTGTTACCGTAGTAACCCAAAACAGTACGTATCAGACCCCATTGGAATAACATTGGACCTTGATACGCTCCCTGGTATGCTCCTTCAAAAACCGTCCAATCATATCCTTAAGAATTTTTTACCCTAGCAACGCAAATCAAATCCTCCATTTCTTCTGCACAACGGCTTCTTTTCAAGGGGAGAGGGTGCTCACTGGCAAACAGAATTATGGACATGGAGTATTCAGTGGAGGAGGAAACCAGAAATTATATTGAGGTAAATGAGTCTGATATTTCTAGATTACCTGAAGAACAGAAAAGTGCAAACACAGGGAAAAAACTACCAATTATATCAACATCCTTCACAAGTAGTTGAAGGGGAGGAATGAGCAAAGATCCATTGAATGTATCCCTCCACCGGAACTTGATAAACAACTAGCTATGCACATGATTAGTGCAAGAAAGACTGACATGGGTGAGAACCTGGGAGAATATGAGCCACAATCTTTTTTACCAAGTAAATTTAACAGCATTGAAGGTGTTTTGTCAGCAAAGAAAAAACAACTCAAATACTTTGGATTCGGAAACCAATCAAAAAAAGGCTTGACCCATAACATCCACGGATTTCGAGAAAATAAAAAAACAAAAAACAAAAAAAAACTGGAGCTATAGGAACATGTAAATAGATTACCCTTTTTTAGACTCTCTTCGATCGCTAATGTTTACATCGAGCACTTTACATTTTTACCGGATGGTGGCGTTCCTGACAGATCCTCGCACCGCACATATAGGAGTTTCAAAACATCTTTTCAAAATTATCCAACATTTTGTGCCCGGTCTTTTATATTTTTTTCCCACGAACAGCATTGACAAAAAAAAAAATAAAAAAAAAAATAAATAAATGTAACTTAATAAAATAAATAAAAAATGAATAAAACTAAAATAAAATAAAGCATGTCCATCTTTGATATTTTTATTTTTAAGATACTCGTTATATTATAATTGGATAATTAATCCGCAATAACACAAGCTTTTCTCCAGACGACCAACGATCTGTAATCTCTCTCATGAGGAGCACCAGATCAGCTGTGGTGCGCTCCATACGATATTGCCATCTGACTGCAGTATTAAACATTAATTCTCATTATGAGGCCTGTTCATTTTATTTCATTTATTTCATTTTATTGTCACTGGAATCTGAGTTTCTTGTCGGTTATTTGACATGAGCATATTACAGAACCTCTGACTCTAAGTACTGGATACACATTGCATCCCGTGATCCGTATCCTTCCCTGAATTTTTCAACCTCAGAGCCTTTATACTCACTCGTGGCTGTATCTTTGGGTCTCGAGAGTCTACAGGTTCGGGGGGGGGGGGGCGGATACAGGGAAGGATACGGATCTAACCATAGGATAACATATATATATTTATCACATGTTTGGGTCGATTTTAGTACTATAACAAGCTTGTATAAATACCGTATCATAGGCCTAAAAGCTACAGTGCCGCGATATGATGTATCGGTACTGTTCCGGTGGTATCGGAACTCTGGCGGTGGTATCGGGACTCTTCTAGTTTCTTCGGTAATTGTGTTGATGAGGAGTAAAACTTTCTGCAAATGTCGTTCTTATATTTTTGCTTTGTGTATTGAAATGTACAAATCGACCCAAACATGAGATAAAAATTTTATAGCATGCTTTGTAGACGATATGAAGTAATCAACTTGCACTGGATTCCATATAGCAGAACTGGTTCGCTTCTCTCACTCGTTCTGCTATATGGCATCCAGTGCTCTTTGATATACTTCATATCGTTAACCAGGGACGTGTTATAGACTATAACACGTCCCTGCGTCAACAAAGCATGCTATAATATATATATATATATATATATATATATATATATATATATATATATATATATATATGTATATATATATATATATATATATATATATGTATATATATATATATGTATGTATGTATGTATATATATATATGTATATATATATATATATATATATATATATATATATATATATATATATATATATATATCGATCATGGAAAAGCCACATTTAACTGCGGTTCCTTGCAATACGGATGGGCCGCCACATCTGATCAGAAATTGTTTATATATTTAGTTAAATGGACCAACACAAAGGAAATAATTATAATATATTTTAGCTGAAGGAAATATTCCTCCTCCTGTCTAGGCTCATAGGTTAAAGTTTCAGAGGGATAGTCATACGTACAAGCCACAGGGTCATTCAAGCGTCGAGTAAACAAATGTGCTTTCAATGCACTGAAGTCGACTCTTAGCTGCGTTAACATTATGTTTGGCTTGCGATGTCCGTATCTGAAGTGGGTGGAAAAAGTACACATTTTACTAAAATTTAAAAAGGATTCATAAGGGGAGCATTTCTGACACCTAGTGATAAAGTGTTCCACAACCGAGTCGTTGGCGGTAAATAAGAATTCCATGACAAGGATGTGCGAGACAAGAGTAACGCATGGTCCTCAACACACGCAATTCACAATTTACTCATGTCATATATGCCAGCGGAATGAGGGGTCGCAGGTAAGGACACGTGTCATTATTAAATTTAAAGTAGAGTATAAGGTTGAGATATTTATCAGGACTGTCCAACTGGAGCATTGTAGCAAAATTTTGCTACAAAGCCCTTTAAAACTGCTACAGATTTTCTCCAAAATAAGTGTTTCTTAAGTGAAGAAGTGGAAAAAATGCTACAAGGAAAGAAAATTTTGCTACAGAGATTTTCAGCTGGACAGCACTGTTTATGCCTAACCTGCAGACTCGGCCATCATAGATATTTGAAAATTTAGCTCGACTAGCAGTATTCACAGTGCCAGATATACAAACAGCTGCTTTGTACTCAACTGTTTGCTCACATTAAGAAACAATGATTTCAAAGTCACAATAAGATTATTATGGTTTTTCGCACAACAGAATTTTAATCTGAGCTAGCACTACTTTCTTTTCAAATTTGTTGTCGACTGTCAAATAGAGATAGAGCTATTTTAAAAAGTGTTAACGTTTTTGGTCTTCTTTTTGTGTGTTAAATGGTTGACACATATTTTTATTTGATAATCTAATTGTACCATCTGAATAATACAACGGTTTTGACTTGATGGAGGGCTCTGTAATTTTGCTGCCAAAATAATTCATTTAATTAATTTAGCACTGGTTCATGCAGTTCATGAATAGTTAATTTTTATTCTGATTCCGATGTAATGGGGTCCTGCACAGCTTTATTCAAACATTTATTTCTATCTACACGAAAGAAATTCGATCTGAGGATGATGTCTCTGAACCAATTGTGATTTTTGGCAATGATTTTGTTCAACGTACTTAATTTAGTGAATAAATGTGCAATGTAAAATCACTGTTAAGTTTCGGGTTATGCTTTTTGAGTGCAATTATAATATTTCGGTGATATGTAATCCTTTGACGTGTATGATTATGTCATGTCAGGAGAGACCAACGGGATATAAAGGTACCAGTGTCCATGCATGCGTTTCAACAGTGTCTCACCATTGCTTCTTAGTTGTGTGTGGGTGATGACTGTAGCTGATATTGGATTTTGCAGTCATGTGATGATGATGATGATGATGATGATGATGATGATGATGATGATGATGATGATGATGATGATGATGATGATGATGATGATGATGTGCAGGGAACTGCAGTTTTTTTGTTGTTTTTTTTGATGCCGAATACTTACACGTCACAAAGAAACGTTAAAATCTTTAACAAACTTCTCATGTAAGGAACTGTAAAATAATTTGGCGATTTGTAAACGAAGATGCACTTGGAATGTTTTATTCGTTCAGGTAAAAAAACATGTACTTAATATTCAAAGAAATGTCAAGTTGTAGTTGCTCCAGCACCAAATATCATTCTGTTTGCTCTTTCGTGTGATTTAGGGAGCATATACAACTGTACAATTATATCTGTCGTCTGGAGCTCCCTGTTATGAACGTTGCTGTCTTTAATGCCACAAAGGGTTGCTAGAGTGACAATTATATGTGCAAATGTGCTGCGACGGAATCTTTATATTTCAAAAGCATGCGTAATATTGCTTCAGCTTCTACGTTTTGGCCAGTGGGCTTCACCAAAGGCCTCTATACCTAAGTATTTCAGCGGAAAATAGGCTAGCATAATGTTTGGTTTGATTTGATTTAATATGCAATTGTAGGCCCGCAGATATATTTTGCTTAGATGTATTTACTACTTCCAGACTTTTTTCTTCGATGGTTGGATTTTTTACTAGTTTTGTCATTCCGAATGTTTAACTAGATATCCTGGAACTTTTTTTATGAAGGGGTAAACTGTCAAGCGATACAAACAAATATTGAGAGTAGAAACTCCGCTGTGTTTATACACTGTCAAGGTGCAGTTAGCTAGCAAATATTAAATATGATTAAATAAATAGTACATCGCGCAGTGATGATGAGCGTAACCATTATAATAACCTGCGAACTATTTTTTTGAGCAATAAAACAAGCACAGTCATGTTCCAAGACTAGGACAGAATTAAATTCTGTTTCGTAAGAAACCTTCAAGTTTAACTTTGAATAAAGAGAGAGAGAGAGAGAGAGAGAGAGAGAGAGAGAGAGAGAGAGAGAGAGAGAGAGAGAGAGAGAGAGAGAGAGAGAGAGAGAGAGAGAGAACCAACCTGTCATAAATTTAGAGGCAGCTTACTTTAGATTAAATGCCATGGCATTTGATAGAAAACGCAAAATTTTCGTTTTTGATTATCACCTGAGGTGGAGCAAAAGGGTTGTTACAATAATCACTGTGCCTACCGTCATTATCAGGCGGCCCACACTTTGTAAAGGCAGTATTTTCAAGATGAGTTCCCCCATCGTTGCAAAAAGTGACAACAGTGCATCATCACTAGTACATTGTTGGGCGGCGCATGCAGCATTTCGGTAGCAGACATCGGTAAACCGCGGCAGAGAGCAGCAGCCAGCGGTGGATAGCGGCAGCCAGCGGCACACTGGCCCGTCGACCAACGCTGTTTGAAGCTAGAATCCTTTTGTGGCTTGGGCACAGCGTTAGACAGCGAGACATAGCGGCGGCAGCCAGCGGCAGAGAGCCCTATCTGCCGCTGGATGCCGCTCTGCGATAACAACTGCATGATATAAAACCTAAAATATGAATCCAGGTGAATAGAAAGGAAAGAAAACCGTGTGTATAGCCGCTCATTTATAGTACATAACACTTCAAGTTTGCTTCATCCAATCATACATGTACACATCAGTAAGCTTTATTTTGATTCACCCATGCCCGTCAGTCTAAATGCATTCAAATAAATCTTGGTTAGTAACAGATTGCGCGCTAATTCAAGTTCACATGAACTTACTACCTGCACTTGCCGCCAATGCTGTGACAACCAAATGTAGCAAAGACCTTATCATGCATTTACTCCAAAATTGTTATCCTAATGATCTTCGTGCATTTACAGACACCCTTTGTGAATGCCCCCCCCCCCCCGCCCCAGATCACTGCAACCACTGAACCAGTGTCAAGACAGTAGTAGGCCTACCTATTCCAGCAGCTGTTGCATCCAATTCCTCCGGTTCCAAACACAAAATGAATTTTGCTAATTACTATCATAATCGTTGCATAGACTGTGCACTTAAGAAACCTTTGTCACGTAAAAAATCATCAAAATAGGACACGAACTATTTCCAAAATTGCTTAACACACGGCGAATTTGTCTGCTTTCCACAGTTGTTCACTTTCAACCGTGATATATCGATTTGTCACATGGTCTTATTCAACCAATCACATTTACTGGACATCATTCGTCTGGCGGGGCCCAATATGGTTTTCCTCGTTCCAATAAGCAACATAGGCCTATAGCTGTAGGATAGCCAAATGTATGGGCCGAAGGCATAATTATGGTATACTTTTGTCTCTCGTTTTCTACGATCAATATTTTAAGCCTAGCCCTATTTGAAAGGTTGTAACTTAGAACTGTGCAATTTTCACACCTGCAGCCACCAAAATAGGGCCCCGCACATCTCCAAAATGGTTAATGATCCACTGGAGGCAGTACGCAAGCAAACGGGAATAGAATAAGCAAAAGCAATGATACGGGTGAAACTAGGCAAGTTAAACTCCTTTTTGGCGGACGATTTTCAACTTGAAACCATATTATAATAGGAAGTGAGTATGGCGTGGTATTGATTGTTGCCAATATATCATTCAGGAGGCCGTGAGATTGTCAAATCGCTCGCCTATCGGCTGGCGATCTGTTCGATCTCATCGCCTCCTTCGTGATATATTGGCAACAGGCCATGTCACGCCATACTTATTTCCTTTAATTCAAAGAAAAAAAAAACGCAGATAAGACCTACCAAAATAACATGCACCATATGAACAGCTTTCCTGGGAGTGGTGTTGGTGGGGAGTTAGTGCACATTACCCCCGAAGCGCACAAAAAAATTGAAGACCCACTCCTCCATGTCCTCTGTACTCTCAAAGATCTCCTGTATATCATATGGCTTCATGTGTCACCAGGGAACAACTAAGGTAACAAATTGAATGATTGTCATACCATCCCATTTATTTTAGTTTCATAAAAAATATACTGCCCAATATATCTGATATGCAAACCATAGATACATATAGACTCGTACTCGTGAGAAAGGTAACATGCATGATGGCTTACTCAGGCATGCACGAGAGACGCAGTTTGAGCATTGCATGTCTTTCTGATATCTTCGTAATTTGTGTATTTGTTTCATTCATATCTGAACATTATACCAAATTCTAGAAGCTATGTATATCAATGTTATTTTATTAACACATGAGGGAGTTCGTTTTGTGAGTAATATCATGTTTTATCGATCGAATTATGTTTGCTCAATAATGCCTCTTGGTTCAGGTAGCCTAAAAAGGCGTTGTAGGTCGCTTTTTAAACCATTCAGCGATCTTTGGGGAAGTTTCCACTCGTTGTATAAGTGCCTTGAGTTTTGGATACTTATCTAAGTGGACGTCGACCCCTACCAATTGTGGCCACGTTATATATTCCACCAGCGTAAAATCCGCCCACGTCATATGAGAAGAATATTAGAAAAAGAACATTTATTTTGTCTGTTAAAGAAGACAATGCAACAGTCATAAAATAGCAAGAATGCGCGAAACCTCTTTTTTTAAAATAAGGGGCTCAAATTCCAATTTTTCATCAGAACTTGCAAGTATAATTAATACAGATAACCATCATGAATATGTAACGTAGGAGAAAGGTTTTCTACTCTCTAAGCAGAAATATTGACCTTGGGTAATTTGGGATCATTGCATTACATCCACCATATAAAAATATTCTGTGCATCCTAACTCCGGATTTGTAAGAACCAGCGTATTCGTGCATCATGTTAAACATATGACCTATATGGACTATACTATCAAGATACCTTTAATAGCGCATGGGTTTGCCGCGTATAGGTTGATTGCAAACGTAACGGCTACAACTACAACCAGATTTGCACTTGGCTAAAAACCCTTAAACTTCTGTGTGATGATGGTGGTTTATTGCCGATCAGAGGATTATTAATAATGATAACGTTATGGATATAGTGTATACATTTAATTTTGAAAAGTGTATATATATATATATGCCACCAAGTTGCAGTTTCTCAATCAATAATTTTGTCATTGCAACCACTATATTCCTATGACTTATTGTAAATATATTGTTTAATAAAATATGTTTAAACCAATGTATTGTTTACTCTTCATTTCGTATTTGTAAGTTTCAGGAAAATACTTTTAGCATGTGACAATTTAAGACAGGGAATAAATTTCCCTGAAAGATAAACATGGGTCCTCAGTGGGTCATATTCAGATTCCTTTTCGTAGCCTACGATATCAATACGTATATTGCTGATTTCACCGTGATATTTAACAAAAGAGAACCCACAATGCGATTGGAAAAAGTTCTGAACAAGAAAATGGCAAAGACGTAAGATGTAAAACTATGTGCATAAGGACGTACTCTTAAGGTCAATGTATAAATATATCTGTCCAATAAAACGTTCATCACTTCGTGGAAAAGAATTACGGCATGACTATCCCTTATATTATATATTCAATGTATTGATCCCCAAACATCGCATAGAACGACAGATAATTTTTCAAATGATTGTATGAATAGCAATACATAGCTATATGCAGGCTATATTCATATCAATGTAATACAAACCTCGTCTCCAAGAAAGAAGTCACCTTTCACTAGTTTTTCCAAACCTCGCAGATGAGCTGGAAGTTGCTCATCTGAAAACTTTTTCTTTATCTCTGCCTGCAATGGAAAATTGGTATAAAAAATAAATAAGCATATATATATATATATATATATATATATATATATATATATATATATATATATATATATATATATATATATATATATATATATATATATATATATATATGTATATATATATACATATATATATACATATATATACATATATATATACATATATATTTGTTTGCTTGTTTTTTTTTATAATGCATATATATTTTTCTTCATTTTTTTACTGATTTGTGTATTAAGAGTCACGTATTCTCTAACGTGCTGCACTTGAAATACGTATGTGATTATAAGACAAAATGTGGCCATCAAGAGAGTTTCAATTTTCAGGCAATCAGTTGCCAGTTTGCAGTAGAAAAAAATATTAAATTACCGTCATGTTTGAATTACATAGCTAACGATATCTACAGCACGGCTCGCTCACGTCACACTGCAAGATCGCCTTTATTTATCATAAATCATAAATAGCAGTGACACCTACACGTTAAGAACGGATGGGGAACGGCAAGAATAGAGGGCTCATGTGCTCATCCTGTAGATGGTACTTCACCCAAAAGGGCCCTGGTTGTGTGTTCCTATTCCTTTTAATTTCATTGCAATTTGCTATTTAACACCTTAAATGTCACATTGTGTAGAACCACCAAATTTCTCACATGAATAAGGGAGAAATGCTGGATTATTACATATATATATATATATATATATATATATATATATATATATATATATATATATATATATATATATATATATACATATATATATATATATATATATATATATATACATATATATATATATATATATATATATATATATATATATATATATATATATATGTATATACATATATATTTCATTGCATTGGGTAAGAAAGCAACCATTTTTATCAAGATTACCATACAAGTCAATAGAAACACACAGCACAAGGCTGTCTATTGAGCCGAATACACATAAATTGGAAATTGTACCTCTTCCGAGTGACTGAAGAACTCTGGTAAAAACCTTATAAGAAAGTTTATTTCATTAGAAAAAAAATTATAATTTCACTTGCCCAAGTCAAGCTTGCTTAAATCACATGTATTTCCTGATGTTGATAAAGCTATCATCAGCGGCATAAGGTAAGGGTTACAGCTTGAGTGCTAATTAAGCTTATTTCCGTGTTTTTTCCATTCCAGTTTGTTTGCCTTTTCACTACATGGTAACTCTTTGGAGGATGCAAAACTGCCGATAGCCATAGTGGCACTGAGCAGCTTCGGCAATTGATTTCTCAGTCCAAGAAATGGATGCCAGTGCATTTGTATTAGCTGACTACAAGCAACACATTGTTGTCCGGAGTCAGACCAAGTGTAGTCGAAATAACAATGAGCTTGGTCTGCATTTGATATGACATCACCCACCTTCTTGCCTTCGTCCCGCTCCATGAATAAGGACATCGCTGGTGCATTCATATCCTCCAGAGTAGCCACAATCATGTCTGCTATGGCCTGGTCCAAGTCAGTTTTGCCAGCTAGTCCTAAATCAATCACAACGAAGATTACTGTGTGAGGATGTACGTAGCCCATGGTCATAAGTTTGATAATAAAACGTTACAGAAAAATATTTGACAAAGTTTTCTGTTTTTCTATAAACTTGAAGCCTTGAAGCTTGAAAACAAATTCTAGTCAAAATGTGCAGCACCACCTAATGAACAAATTAAAATCTATGGGCACACAAAATTTGTTGTACTTCATAGCAATGGGCTAAACACTCTCTAAGCTAAGATTGTTTAACCTAATGTTCTACCAGTTTTGGATAATTTTGTTCATTTTGAGATTTTGTGACAATTTTGTAGGCACATATGGTGTCTATCAGTTGTCCAAATATGTATCTGCACCAAAATGTCTAGCTTATGTGGACATTATTTTCTGTAACTTATTATCTAATTTTGATCTGATTTACTCTGAAAACTCTCTCGGGCAAAAACATATCAGGGTTTCTTAGAAATGGACAGTACTTTTTAAATGTGTGTCAGAAATGAAGAGTACATCAAGTTTATCAATTTTAAGAAAATCTTCCGTTTTGCTATTTTTGTCTCTCCTTTATAGAAAAAAAACCACGTGGTTATAAAAAATATTCCTGATACGGTTCTGAAATACATGTATTGTACACTTTTCAAGATATAGCCCAAATTTTCTACCCAAGACGTTTGAGTTAATAAAACACCTTTGAATGTAGAGTTCCATCTTTAGTGGAGGCAGATTTTGCAAAGCCTTGTGATCAATTAAATATATGATTTTATTACATTAGAATGCACATTTCCTTGATATTAGGACTGGAAGTGAAGTTATTTTGCCAGGTTGGGCATTTACACTATATCTTTCAGGGACATGTATAAAGCAAATTCCCTAAACATTTCTATAAATGGACAATGTTTTCTGTTTTTCTATAAATGATGAAGTAGAAACTGTTTGTCGGTGCTCTCTTATAAGCTGTGTTTTACACACACACACACACACACACACACACACACACACACACATCATGAGGCACAACTGATGGAACTGAGAAGATATCCACCATGTAAAATTTGGAAGTGGACCTACTTTACATACAGAGGTTAGTGTTCATGGAACATGAACATAGTAACGTCATGTGTGAGTCTGGACTTTCGATTGATGTAGAATCACTATGGTCACTGAACAGCAAAAACCAGACATGTGTACGCATGGTCTAATGAACAAACATTCCAAACATGTCCTGGGTCATGCTGACGCTATCAATTCCATCAGTTTGACATGGAATTTATGGTATGATGTGATCAACTTTCAATGAACTGTATTTGTGGCTGATGATGAGGTCATTCAGGACTCGATTCGCAGACCCAGTATTCTGTATAAAACTAGAGACGTCCCATAATCAGAGTCAGTTTGGGTCAGTTGCAAAATCACAAAGCTGAGAGAACATGTGGCTTTGCTACCAACCTGGCCAAGCTTATTATACCAGATAATTATATTCTACTAATGGAGGATAAACCAAATAGCAAGGAAATATGGATATTTCATGTTGCTATTTTAAGCACAACCAAAAGCAGAAATAAAACATTAAGACTCGGAATAGCCTGAGCATGAATAATATTGGAACATTATGACAACATACTTCAAATAAAACAAGTGCTCAGATGCTACATTGTGTATGAGTCCACTTTGTGCTATTTATCTGCAAAATTTAGGCTGGTACTTTATAACCTGACATGTCAATATCTTGTGAGATCGGAACATTCGATTTTTAAGTATCTTTATTGTACAGTGCTCTAGCTAAAGTGCTATATATAAGCATTATCATCTAAATACTGTGTTGGGATCATTGCATATAAATGCTCTTTTCCAAAGTCTATGTTGAGTTAATAGAATCCATTTATATGCAATGTAGTGTAAGTTAACATTGGCGTGTAAATGGTCTGGAGGTAAACACAGACACAAAAATAAGTCAATTCAGAAGCACTCGGCATCATCACTCACATATTCTGAACCTCTGGTGCATTCTGTTGGTTTCTATCACATTATGGCAACATATCCAGAAATTTGGCAATGAAGTTTATCCTGCTGATGGCAACTGAGGCACCAGATTTCATTTGTAAACGTCGTTTTGGTGAAACAAGTTTACAGTGGCTGATAATTTCGAAGGTCGTGTGCCTTGGGGTGCTGAAAAAAATGTAAATAATGAGGCCTGCCTTTAAAACATAAAAAAGCCAACAACAAGAAATAAAAAAATGGTTGCTCTTCTCACCAAAAGTTTTTGCTAGGTACCTGGAAATCGCAGCACTTTGGCAGAGTACCACACCATCCACTTCCAAAATTGGAAGCTGACCAAATGGAGTATCTGAAAAAAATATGTGTAAATATACGTCTAGATATTACCCTTCTGTCACATTTCGAGAAGGTTCTAATCATTGACTACATGCCTTATCGACATTTTAGGACTGCACTGTAGGATATGAAAATGCATCAATAATGCAATACTCTTGCAGAAAAACTTATAAGGGACATTTACTTTTACCTTATTGTCAGAAACCATACGTTTATCAAAACATATCATATTTCAAGGGCGGAGGAACTAGTGTTGGCCAAAATGAGGGCATACCACCGTGCCATTCATATGCCTCTCAGCCCTGGACACAAGACACGACGGGCACACTGGTGTGAGGAACATGTAGCCTGGACCAAAAATTAATGGAACAGCATGAAGTGGTCAGATGGATCCTGATTCTGCTTGGATTTCCACGATGGAAGAATAAAATGCTTTTTGAGAGTTTCGAAGAAGGATGTATGGTTGAATATGATCGGTACGGAGGAGGCAGTGTCATGAATTGCGGGGCAATTACAGCAACAGGGAGAACGGCTGTCATCAGGGTGAATGGGACACTAACAGGCCAGCACTACATGGAGGTGAAATCCCGCCCACAGTTGACAAATGGATCCAACATTATCCGTGGCTACTGTTTCAACAAGATCACACAAGGCTACACACTTCCCTAGTCAGCAAGCAGTATCTATAGGTACACAACATCCCATTGTGGCCATGGCCAAAACGTTTTCCTGACCTGCACCCCCCCCCCCATCGCCACCCTATCGAGCATTTATGGCATGTGCCTGTCCCTTGAATCAAGGATGAGTATGAAAGATCAACAGCCACTCTGGAGCACCTGGCACTGAAGCTCACAGACCAATGTACCGTAATAAAATTCCTCAGGCTGATGTCACCAAGATTACAAGCATCATGCCAGGTCAGATCCAAGCTTACTCACAGAAGTGTGCTGGTCACACGCACTATTGATGCATGCCGCCCCCCCCCCCCACCCCCCTCCAACAACAACCAAAAATGTCCTTTTAAACATCACAATTTCCTCCCAAAAATGATGTGAAAACCAACGATATCATTTGGTAAACAAACTCCCCATGCATCCTCATAACACGTGCATAATATTGAACGGGGGGGGGCATCTTTTGTTTCGCCAGCAGTATGCAAGTCACTTGCCCTTTGCCAACATGCTCCCCGGTCGCTTGAGCCTGATGTCTCAGCAAATTGTAGTTTCCATATCAATATTTTCACTTTTGGCAATACCTCCCCAAAGAGGACCTCTGACTAGCTCAGGAAACAGGTATTGTTTCATGATATTCTACACAGGCAGGACACAACGTGACAATGCCTGATTCACCTGCTTGGTAGATACGTTCTCGTAAAAAAAATTGTGCTGGACCTCGAACTGTGTGTATGAAAGCTCTCTAATTTGACCCTGGATTATATATTCCATAAGCTGTGGTTACCTGGCCATCAGTTATCAATATAATTTTGGGCCACTTGACCAGGACCTTTTCAACTGTGCACTGATAAGTCCTCCACTGGGGATTATATGTTTGCACCTTGTCCTTCCGACGAAGCTTGTCCAGTCCATATTCCCTGTACCATAAAACATACACCTACAAAGTTTGGTGTGTGGACACTTCCTAGGACAGAGGTGTGTCGCACACCAGAATTGGGCCAATGTATCCTTCATCTTGACCTTTGCCCTCTGTAAGTTTTGAACTTGCATGACCTTATTTCCTGCACCATAATATCTATAGCGTCCAAATTTGGTGTGTTGTAATTCCATGGGTGTGTGGAAACTTCATACGAAAGGGCGGTACATAATGGTGTGAAGAAAATAACATATGAGCACCTACTTGGCTTCAAAGACCCCCATTGGGACCGTTCGATCCTCAGATCTTCATACTTCTGGCCAGCTTGAGCAAATAACATTCTGCTCACCTCAGCACGAAAACGTCCATTGAAGTACGTCAGCTTGTATTTTGCCATGGTGAATCTAGTGGGCAAACGTAAGAACGATACATGTGTTTAGTTTTAAACTTTAATATTACATGAGTCGAAATATCACTGTTGACGATGTGTGCATATTGGGAAATATAATCATGAACTGGAAAAAGAAAGATAGACAGATAGATAAATAGATGGATAGAAATATAGATAAACGGATGGACAGACAGACAGACAGACAGACAGAGAGATAGATAGATAGATCGATAGATAGATAGATAGATAGATAGATAGCTAGATAGATAGATAGATAGATAGATAGATAGATAGATAGATAGATAGATAGATAGATAGATAGATAGATAGATAGATAGATAGATAGATAGATGACCTCAGTTACCTTTTCGTTCGAGATAAACATGCTTGAATGGCTTTAGAGCAGAAATAATGTTTTTTTATCAAAAGTATGTGCTATCTAATATGTGTATTTAGCGTCACATGTCTGGAAGTGACCTGAGGCATGTATTAGGCAGTTCAGTCTCAAATACACGTCCCTAAATGGCAATCTGAAAATTGAAATTTTGAGACGCAAATTACTTCTAATTGAAATATATCGAGCGCTTTTGGCCATAAGAACATTTAAGACCGATTACAGAATTTTGACCCCATTGTTTTGATTGAATACGACTTTTTTGGACAGTTTGCTCGTTGGGTCCTTGGACTTCTAAAGACAGAACAGCCAACAGAAAAAAGTGTTTTCAAAGCAGGCGATAGAAGGCCAAGACAGCTCGAATATGTTCACTTGTTTTAAACGTCCATAGTTGTGACATAGCAGCAATTCAAATTCCTTTCAAATGACTACACGATACACAGTCACTGCATTTGTGTGATGTCTTTTGTAAAGTCACAGTATTGTGGCTGTGGGTAGACTACTGGGTAAGCTTGGCATACTGATGTGTCAGCTTAGCCCTGTGATGTCATGGTTAGGGTTTTACTTAACATTATGTTATAAGATGCAAGGGCAGTTGTGAAGACGACAACTGTATAAACAATAATATAACACAGAATATAAACGTGATTAGTTACATCATATTTGTTTTGCTTGCCACCCCTCCCCCCCAAAAAAGAAAGAAAGGGAGATATTAAATGAAAAATGACACGCTGTATTTGGAGAGACTCAGGAAGTGTGTCAATGAAAATACAATTCAAACCCTTGTTATGACTACATCTGGTTGCAGCTAAAAGTGGTTTTTCATTTGGGGGTGGTCCCGACTGAGATGTGAAAGTGCTGGTGTATAAATTTATAGTATAAAAAATGCAAATCATGAGTTAAAGAAAATTCCCCCGTTGGGTGTTTGTACACAAAGAAGGAGATGTATGCTTTTGAATTAACTTTGGTCAAAGGTCGGAACTCTTTGTAACTTCCTTAACGCAACGGTTCCATCTGAGCGGAAACAAACTTGTTCATTTGGCTTGACGATACCGAATATTCAATATTAAATGGGGAAACCTTTTTCTGTGCTATGTGATGAGATGTTCTTAATATAGGAAGTGCGTGTGTACGAGTTGCCATACTCCAAAGGTAACACAAGCATATATTTTTAAGGGAAGTTCGTAACGAACAGAAAATACATTGGAAATAAAAAGCCACAAATGCATGATTTGGATCATAATAAATGTGGGCATACATGCATGGAACCTCAGTTTGTGCAAGCTGTAGTAGATGTGAATGTCATTTGTATGGGGCAAAGGAACGCTCAGCACGCGTGGATGGTTATCATTTTAGCATGGGAACTCTTCCTTGTATATATATATATATAATTCTGTAAAGTTAAATCGCACGCATCACAGTTTGTACAATCTAGGGCTCAGTATATTTGGTATCGCGTTCCAGAAAGCGATACAAATTAGTTAGCTGCAATACAATAAATCGTCTGCAGTGCAATTATTCCAACACAACAGTTCCACCTCGAATATGGGAAAACTCTTTTTCACTTAATTTTTTTTTTTCGTTTTGTTTTGTTTCCATTTTAGCAACCAGTGATGAAATGTTCGCTATCATAGTTTTGTTTGCTGCTTGTGGCATAGCAATAATCTAATAAAAATATATGAGTGATTCGGCAAGTTCACGCAAGTCAGCTAGATGAAACGTCCTAACCAAAATTAGCTTGCACGAAACGTCACCAGTGGAGTTTCTGCCACCGGCGTAAGAGGATTTGATCATATTTCCCTCGTTGTCGTATAAATTGCGTTAGATGCAATGTGGTCCTCAAAAACTAAATGTGCTGTCAGAGAAAAACATTTAAGTCTGTTAGGT
Organism: Hermodice carunculata; assembly: GCA_964020975.1. Taxonomy (NCBI): domain Eukaryota; kingdom Metazoa; phylum Annelida; class Polychaeta; order Eunicida; family Amphinomidae; genus Hermodice; species Hermodice carunculata. The sequence continues at coordinate 95,189,960 of OZ026620.1, read as the reverse complement.
ACCCTTATTAGTATAAATTGAAATACTACAACTCTTGTTTGCGCCCATAGCACAAACCTGTGAATTGAAGTTGAAGTGGCACTTCTCCGTATATTAGTGTTGAAGATATTCAATATTCAATCTTTTCAGTGTTCCCCTAATAAGCGTAAATCATATTTCTACAACTTTTGCTTAAGGCTTATTGTATGCCCACCAGTCCAAACTTACAAAATAAAGTTAGTATGGCACCTCTACACAGAATGCTATTGAAAAAAATCAAGACTTAATTTTTTCAGATGTCCATAATTTGCATAATTTTTAAAATGTTCGCACGTCTTAATTAAAAGACAAGAGTTTATGTATATGATAATAGAGATATGTTCATATAGGTTTTGAGTTTCTTGGTGTAATAGTGTCCGCGAAAATTCTCCCACAAAGTTGCTGGTCAACGAGAAGAAAAACAAGAAAGAGAGAGGAAAAGAAAGACACAAAGAAAGAATTACAACAGAAACAGAAGGTCTGTATTAGCACACAGACATAGTTCTTTACACGTCTCCAGATTTGGGAACCGGTGGTGATCAGTTGCTTGTAACAATTGTGTTTGATAATTGTGACATAAGATCGATCTTATTAATATGTATGAGTGATTCCTCAAGTCCCACGAGCCAGCTCGATGGAAAAGTATTCTGTTGAATTCCCGCCAAAATTGCCTTGCACAAAGCGTCAACAAAGGAGTTTCAAAGGCCCATCATTGGTGGATTCGATCACATGTCCCTCATTGTGTAATCAAAAGCGTTATTTGCCATTTGGGGCCCTAAAAAGTAGGTGTGCTGTGAGAGGAAATATGACCCATTCTCGTACAATTTACTGGAGCCAAGACCTACATTTCAATAAAGCCTTATTGATTCAAAAAAAACATTGGATGATAAAAATCGTGAACACACTATACTACAGGCGTGGAAAGTGGCGAAAAGCATGTAAAAGATGCCGACTGCGACGGAACGGGGGGGGGGGGGCACATACTCAATATCATGGTGGGTGTGGGCCTTGGACATTTTATACAATACCTTATTTTAATCCTATACCATATGGTAAAGGGTACCCTTTCTTAATCATGTTATGTTTTAAAAGTAGTACCGCATTGGTGCATCCTGGTGCTTTTTGGAAACCGGCATTCCAATTTTAAACAGGTTTTAGCATATTCTTACTTCCCCCCCCCCCAAAAAAAAAAAAAATCCCCAAAGAACTTACTAATTATATCCTCTATTTCCAGCCTATATCCAAGATCTATACATTTGTTTGAAAAATGAATCAGACATTCTGTTCACTCAAATACTTGTTACCCCTATCCTTATCCAGCTATGCACATTTGAGGGAGGGAGGGGATTTTCTAATCCTGGGAGTAATGAAAACAGAGCCTTTCCTGCGGCACGTTTCCAGTACAATCATACAGGGGAGTACCCCACCCCCCACCCCCACGGGGGGGGGGGGGAGCGGAATCAAAGCCCCAGATTAATGTGCATACGGCACGTTTGTTAACGACTGCGTAACCCAAGAAAGATAAGAAATGACACGTACTTGGGGCAAGCAACTGTAACTATTGTTGTAGTTTTACTCAAATGTTCGTATGGAACAGAGCTGTAACACAGAACAAAAGCGGAGTGAAAATGTATCATGGTGGGACAAACATGTGAACCGTGGCAAGGGGAGCAGCGTTCTGCAACTCGCACAAATATACTGAACCCCAATGAAAAGTATCCACATGCCAATTTTGAAGTATTTTATTGTTTATACTTGAAACATTTCATACCTAGACGTGCTTAGAACTTAACAAAGCATTCACTTTTCTGGCGTAAAAATAATGTCACGCTCTACCGACATTAACGTCACTTACACGCAAAAAATGTCATTAACTGCCCTAATTGAAAGTCACACAAATTTTTCTGTTCAATATGGGATGTGGCCACCTCGAGCATCAACACATGCTATACATCTGCGGCGCATACTGCTGACCAGGGTTTGAATTCTGTGTTGGGGAACATTATTCCATTCTTCCTGCAGAGCTTGGATCAGCTGGTTTCGGGTAGTAGGCCTAGGTATCCTCCGTTGAATACCTTGGCCTAACTGATCCCACAAATGTTCAATAGGGCTCAGATCGGGTGAGAACGCTGGCCATTCCATGACATTGATGTTGTTCTCATTGAGAAAGTTCATTGTTAATCTTGCAGAGTGTGCACGTGCATTGTCCTGCTGAAAGATCGCCAGATCTTGATGCTGCTCCATAAATGGGACCATGTGCGGCTCCAGCACCTCATCAATGTACCGCCTAGCATTGAGGATCCCTTGAATGACCACTAGGGGTGTCCGGTAGCGGTTGCTGATGCCTGCCCACACCATGACAGAGGGTCCACCCCATCGATCTGCCTGACGGACACAGGCATCTGCATATCTCTCCCCAGTCCGGCGCCACACACGTTCTCTGCCATCTGCTCTGCTGACACAAAAACGGGACTCGTCAGTAAAAAGGACGGTATTCCACTGCTGGCGAGTCCACCTGGAGTGTGCTCTACACCACTGCAGTCGTCTTTCTCTTCTGGGTTGGGTCAGCAGGTTACCCCTGTAAGGTCTTCTGGCTGTTAGGCCACTGCTCCTCAGTCGCCTCTCCACAGTAGAACTACTTACAGGACGGTGATTCACCCCTTGAGTCTCACGGGCTGTTTGGGCTGCTGTACGGAAACGGTCTCGCAGGTGCATCAGCCGGATGTGACGGTCTTGGCCAGGTGTTGTCACTCTTTCTCGGCCAGGCCGAGGCCGATCATCTACGGATCCAGTTTCTTGTTGCCGTTCAATTAGTCGTTGGATGGTGCGCCGAGTACACCCCATTCTTTGTGCGATTTGAGTGATTGGGACTCCACCCTCTGCAAGCCCCAAAGCATGGTGTCTTTGACCTTGGCTCAGACGCGGCATGATCGCCTCAACACACCTGAGACCACTGGCTTTTTTCTTGGCTGAACATCCCTTTTTAAAGCCACTGAAAACATCAGGTCATTTTAGCCATCCAATAGGAGTGGTGGTCAGAAGTCATATGCGGTGCACAAAAGTCACATGCATTATGTAACAACCCAGCAAAAGTTAAAAAGTTGTCCTGAATGACCCTGATGTAGGCTCCAAACCATGCATATATGCACACACAGTACTTAGTAACTTACAAAATTAATGTGTTAATTTTTTTATGTGGATACTTTTCATTGGGGTTCAGTATAGTAATTTACTTGTGCAGTGGCCGTGTTGGATAGTGTCCTAAATGTTGACTCTGATACCTATCATCGTTTTGGGACAACATGTTATTTTCTTAATTTAACAGGGAATGCATCGTACTCTTTTTTTTTTTTTATCTTGCAGTAACTGTCCCTTTGCCCTCCAGTTGTCTCTTTGCCACTACGTATATTTACCCCCATCCCACAGTAGCACCTAGGATTCAAGCTCCTCCATGCGACTCTGTCCCACCACGACCAACGTCCTCAGTTTACCCCTTTTTTAAGTGTTCGCTTCGTCGATGGAACTTTTGACCCGTTACTTCCCAAGTGATAATGTCCCTACAGTCACGTGACCTATCCTTGCCTCGGCATTCATCTTGGTGACATATTTACACCCTTCTTACCTTTCATTCATCATTTTCCTTTCCATTTTATTCCTTTAGTTTATATCATTGCAACAAATATGCATTTTCACTACCTCTTTTATGCAGGCTTATGGTATTACCTGTTACCTCCTCAGCTGTTTGTGACACTTTTCTCATCGAAGATGAGACTTCTGCAAAGGGGACGAATTAGTCACCATTTTTTAATGTAGAACTACTTTTGACTAGCATGAAGACTATTTGCTTTATTCCATTTAACCACCCGATAAAATTGTACAAAACTGGTTTTGAACATTTGTAGATTCGGGTCATAGCGAGAGATTGAGAGCATATTCTTTGAGTTTTCCACAAACTAATTTCACTGATGACATGACTTGTCCTCCTTTTTTAATCCATTTTTTTTTTTTTTTTGCTGACTATACAGCAACCACTGCTTGCGCTACATAGTGGCAGATGGCATTTTTACTTCATGTTTAACGCCAATTTCAAGTGTCTCTTCCAATAAAAATATAGAGTGTAGAACTATCGAATTAAAATATAGAGTGCAGAAATTTCGAAATTGAGTATTAATCATAATTATGCCAGCGACCACACTTGGGATGCTCTTGGTGCCCCTCTGTCTAGGTGCATTTCCCGCGTCATCACATATATTCTGGACTACGTGTTTTTTTCGCAGACAAAATAAGGGCCATTACCGGAAAACTTACCCGTATTATGCCTCTGCTTTCTTTTCACAATTCGACTCCTTGTGGTCCGTTGCCTTTGTTATAAGGCGGCGAATTTGTTTTTCGCCAAGGGTCGTGTTTCTTGTACTCCTCTGCACTATTTTTTTAAGATTCCGCTGGGGTGCTTGTCATACCAGACCCATTTTTAAGTAAATATATTCCCAACGTCCTCAAACTTGAATGGAGAAAAAATGGGGCGACGAGGGTAGGGGTATAATGTAAGCTTATGCTGTTCAGGAAATTTTCTCTGAATGCATAGCGCATATGATAATCAAGTTCTTTATGGAAGCATAGCCCCTTTATAAATGCTGCTGGCTGCCCCTGTGAGACCTCAGAGTATTTAGCAGTCGTAATACCGCAAAGAGAAATGAAAGCAATGTACGTACCGTGTGCACAGTTGCTGGTGGTTAACTGCTGTGTACTGATATCACACTCTGTGCTCTGCTACTATTTACCCAGATACAAATGATGACGTGTTCCTCGATCAATACTGAACGATATCCATGGAAACACCAATGATTTCGCGAGGACAGGTCAACGTTAATGTCAGAGGTTTTTTTCATTTTTTATTTTTATTCTATTCTAGTCTAGTCTAGTCTAGTCTAGTCTAGTCTAGTCTAGTCTAGTCTAGTCTAGTCTAGTCTAGTCTAGTCTAGTCTAGTCTAGTCTAGTCTAGTCTAGTCTAGTCTAGTCTAGTCTAGTCTAGTCTAGTCTAGTCTAGTCTAGTCTAGTCTAGTCTAGTCTAGTCTAGTCTAGTCTAGTCTAGTCTAGTCTAGTCTAGTCTAGTCTAGTCTAGTCTAGTCTAGTCTAGTTAGTTAGTTAGTTAGTTTTACTTTTTTTGTTTGCTTTTTGTTTTTGTTTTTCGGTTTTGGGGGTTTTTCCGTTTTTTTTCTGTTTCTCGTTTTTTTTCTTTTTTTATTATAACGTTGTACCATTTGAAAACATTAGTCAAGTTTTGATTTGGAAATAGCTATGCTGGCCTAAATGTTGACTCAAATCGGAGCTTGTAGGACATCTCATTATTTAGGCCAGCATTCAAAAAATTAAAATGTGCACTACCTTTCATGTATTGCAGTAAATCTTCCTCCAGCTTCTAGTTGTTTAACCCTGCGAATATTGCTCTCCCTCCCCGAGTAGTACCAAGGGGAGCCCACTTCCACTCCCCTAAGTAGAACCCTTGCTCCCCTTCCATAAACTTTTGAATAGTTGATAGAGCTTCAGAAATAAGAAAAAAATACATGTCCTCAACGTTGACCCTAACGGTTGTTTCACTACGAAATCACAGTATATTCACTCAAATTTTATTGATTCCCTGTTATTGTTATCCTTAAAGAAAAATATCTTTTTGATGAAGTTCTCTCACCGCTGAAACAATTTCTTCTCTGTGTGATTTGTGTAATGTGCGGCACGACACATAATGGTTGAAGAAAACAGGGGATTACTTTGGCATTAACAATTACCACAAAGGCTGTCAAATTAAATTAAGCAATGAATGATTAAAATAAAATAATCAAATGGAACCAAAACAATGCAAAACAAAATAAAATAAAAGGAAGACAGTCATCGGACCGTGACTATTTGTACAAGCTTGGCAGAGACCATTTCAAAACACATTTCAACTAAGTTTAAAATGTTTCGTCCAACGTGTTTTGAGAAGTTCAAGATGTTCTGAGAAGTCCAAAATGTGAAATTGTCGACCGACCTGCGACGACGACGGACGGAGCACCATATCAAAAGCTCACATGACTGACGACCCAGCTTAGCTGATAAAATCCTGTCGGTAATATGTTAATGACACATTTACGATTTGAAGAAAGCTGCTGTTGAAATCTTTCAAGCTGCGTACGGATATCAAATTTACAGCCGAAAACGAGAAGGGTAGGTGGCTTACTTTATTAAGCTCTCACATCAACATGTATCTAGATTGAGTTTCATATGTACATGTACAAGATCATCGAAAAGCCATCCACGCAGGTCAGTGGTTCAAGTTGACTCTCAACATATTGTACCCAAATGAACAAGATGGGTATAATACTTATGCAGTGCTGCGTTAATGTTACAGAACAGTTCCAAAGCAACGAGATAAAATGCAAGAAAGTGAGACCATCAAGAAGGCATAGACAAACTAGGAAAGATGATTTGCTGCATAGCAAATCAGTGTGTGTGTCTTCAAAGCATATTGGTATGGCAATGTACAACTATTCCACAAAACAGGAGTAGAAGTTGGAATGGCATCTCTATCTATTATAGCTTTGAAGTTATTCAAGATTTAAAATTTCTGATGGTGCTTTTTAACATAATTTATATTGCTACAACTTTTATTTTTAATTCATTAGGTGATTAGATACCAATGGTCAACAACCCCCTAGTAGAAGTTGGAATGACATCTCTATTATACTGTTGAAGATATTCAAGATTGAAAATTTCAAATTCAGTAAGAAAGAAAGAAAGAAAGAAAGAAAGAAAGAAAGACAAACAGACAGACAGACAGACAGACAGACAGGCAGACAGAAAGAAAGAAAAAAAGAAAGAAAGAAAGAAGAAAGAAAGAAAGAAAGAAAGAAAGAAAGAAAGAAAGAAAGAAAGAAAGAAAGAAAGAAAGAAAGAAAGAAAGAAAGAAAGAAAGAAAGAAAAGTGTGTGTTGACACACACACACTTTAATGATAGGATGCATGAGCATGGATCTTGAACATTTCCTGGACTGTGTAATTGTATATAAATAATGTAGCCCAAAATGTTTTCTTTAAGAGGCACTGAACTGACTGGTGACCAAAAAGAAAACATTAACTTATAATTAAATTACCAAACAGACATAGTCATTCAATCAATGCAGCCAATGTTTATATGACAAAATTAACTCATTCAGTGATGAACCCAAAGGATATGCTCTCTGCTAATTCTTTCAAATTTGCATTGCTAATACAATGTGTGAAACAAATAAAAAAGGTCAGAATATTACAAATCATGAGCAGATATTATATTCTATTATGATTGTCAGAAATTTTAAATCAGAACCCCCTAATTTAAAAGCTAAGAATACTCAGTTTATCCCTTTGATACAAATTTTACTGACAGTAAATGACGACTTCTGTCCTGAATGAGTCAAGGGATGCCTCATTTTCAAAGGGTCATTTTGATGTCACATCTTGTAAAATATATACCAGGATTATGGCTTGTTTGCAGTTTACTTGAGATGTGACATCCCTGTAAAAATGTCCCACAGGTCTTACGATGTTGATAAAGGCTGTGGATTTTGAGTGAAATCTATTGGGGGTAATAAAATACACATTAACTTCAGGAGGAAAGGGTAGGGTTTATTTTGATGTGGTTACACTTGCCAGGACTTTGGAATACCCTGGCCATTTGATACCAATCATTCACTGTCACTGGTCATGTGTGTTTGTAGGGGTGGCAGACCCATACCAGCGCCAGCTCCACAGCTATATAACATATTGAAGATTTAAAATTTTAATTAGCCCTCATTTGCATAATTTTGATAAGCATGACCTCTCATTATAAAAAGGCCAGACTTTATCTATAGAAGTATAATTGTGCCAAGTTTGGAGTTTCTACGTGTTATACTTTTCAAATGAAATGTCGGACAAATTTGCCTGTCAAGAAAGAAACAAAGAAAGAAAGAAACTAGGAAAGATGATTTGCTGCATAGCAAATCAGTGTGTGTGTCTTCAAAGCATATTTGTATGGCAATGTACAACTATTCCATAACACAGGAGTAGAAGTTGGAATGGCATCTCTATCTATTACAGCTTTGAAGTTATTCAAGATTTAAAATTTCTAATGGTGCTATTTAGCATAATTCAAATTGCTACAGCTTTTGTTTTATATTCATTACATGCGCAATGGTCAGGAACCCCCTAGTAGAAGTTAAACTGACATGAACATGAACCAAATCGGATGAAAATTTACCAAGTTATGGAAAGATGAAACTTTCAAAGGGCCAAATGCCCTTGACCTTTGCCCTTTCGAGGTCACTTGTTCTTATAAAAATGTGCAGTGTTGCAATACCTACAATTTGAGTCTAACATAATTAGAATTGGATAGAAAATAGCCAAGTGGTGACTGGATGAAACATTCAAAGGTTGAAATGACCTTGACCTTTGACCTTTAGAGGTCACACATAAATTTTAAAATATACAGGGTTACAATAGCTACAATTTGGGCCCAACATGATCAAAATTAGATAAAAATTAACCAAGTTATGGCTAGAAGAAGGCCACCAAGGAAAGTGGCCTTTAACCTTGAAATGACCTTTGACCTTGAGATGACCTCTACCTGGAGTGAACCTTGACCTCAAAAATGATATTTTGGCATAAAAGTGACCTTTGACCTTGACATGACCTTTGACCTTGACATGACCTTTGACCTTTGACCTTGACATGACCTTGACATTTGAGATGACCTTTACCTTGCTATGATCGAACTCCTATACACTTGGGACCACATCTACTACAGTATATGAGATATTGAAGATTTAAAACTTTAATTAGCCCTCATTTGCATAATTTTCAAAAGCATGACCTCTCATTATAAAAAGGCCAGACTTTATCCATAGAAGTATAATTGTGCAAAGTTTGGAGTGTCTACATGTAATACTTTTCAAATGAAATGTCGGACAAATTTGCCTGTAAAGAAAGAAAGAAAGAAAGAAAGAAAGAAAGAAAGAAAGAAAGAAAGAAAGAAGAAAGAAAGAAAGAAAGAAAGAATTCCTAGAAAAACAGAAAAGTGTGCGTTGACACACACACTTTAACTAGGAAAGATGATTTGCTGCATAGCAAATCAGTGTGTGTGTCTTTAAAGCATATTGGTATGGCAATGAACAACTATTCCACAAAACAGGAGTAGAAGTTGGAATGGCATCTCTATCTATTATAGCTTTGAAGTTATTCAAGATTTAAAATTTCTAATGGTGCTTTTTAACATATTAAATTGCTACAACTTTTATTTTTAATTCATTAGGTGATCAGGTGCCAATGGTCAACAACCCCCTAGTAGAAGTTGGAATGACATCTCTATTATACTGTTGAAGATATTCAAGATTGAAATTTTCAAATTCAGAAAGAAAGAAAGAAGAGAAAGAAAGAAAGAAAGAAAGAAAGAAAGAAAGAAAGAAAGAAAGAAAGAAAGAAAGAAAGAAAGAAAGAAAGAAAGAAAAGTGTGTGTTGACACACACACACACTTCAATGATAGACTGCATGAGCGGGAATCTTTCAGAGCATTTCCTGGACTGTGTAATTGTATATAAATAATGTAGCCCAATATGTTTTCTTAGAGAGCCACTGAACTGGCTGGTGTCCAGAAAGAAAACATTAACTTATAATTAAATTACCAAACAGACATAGTCATTCAATCAATGCAGCCAATGTTTATATGACAAAATTAACTCATTCAGTGATGAACCCAAAGGATATGCTCTCTGCTAATTCTTTCAAATTTGCATTGCTAATACAATGTGTGAAACAAATAAAAAAGGTCAGAATATCACAAATCATGAGCAGATATTATATTTTATTATGATTGTCAGAAATTTTAAATCAGAACCCCCTAATTTAAAAGATAAGAATACTCAGTACATCCCTTTGATACAAATTTTACTGACAGTAAATGACGACTTCTGTCCTGAATGAGTCAAGGGATGCCTCATTTTCAAAGGGTCATTTTGATGTCACATCTTGTAAAATATATACCAGGATTATGGCTTGTTTGCAGTTTACTTGAGATGTGACACCCCTGTAAAAATTTAGCAACGCATTTGTTACCCCTAACTATATATATGGAACATTTTGAAATCCCTGCCAGTGCCTGATGAGACCTAGACAGGTCGAAACGCCTCGCACAGCTTCCAGTTGCCTCTTCTTGGCTACTTGCTTTGTCTAAATCACCCCTGTAAAAATGTCCCACAGGTCTTACGATGTTGACAAAGGCTGTGGATTATGAGTGAAATCTGTTGGGGTAATAAAATACACATTAACTTAAGGCGGAAAGGGTAAAGTTTATTTTGATGTAGTTACACTTGCCAGGACTTTGGAATAAGCTGGCCATTTGATACCAATCATTCACTGTCACTGGTCATGTGTATTTGGTGGGGTGGCAGACACATAGTAGGGCCAGCTCCACAGTCAAATGGTGTCCCTTTAGCCGAATTATTTTGTAAAAAATCCAATTATTTGACGCTACACAAGTGAAAATAAAACCCATTTAAATGTCTACAGCAGCACCCATGTGGACCTGTTGACAAACACCACTAATTATAGCAGCCGGGTTGAGTGGCAGGGCAAAGAGGTCAGTGATACACTGTTTGGCCCACTAGCACTGTGGTAACAACTAATGAGACGGCCCCCAGAGCTCAAGTGGGAATGCACTGTATAGTATATAACATATTGAAGATTTGAAACTTTAATTAGCCCTCATTTGCATAATTTTGAAAAGCATGACCTCTCATAATAAAAAGGCCAGACTTTATCAACAGAAGTATAATTATGCCAAGTTTGGAGCTTCTACGTGTTATACTTTTCAAATGAAATGTCGGACAAATTTGCCTGTAAAGAAAGAAAGAAAGAAAGAAAGAAAGAAGAAAGAAAGAAAGAAAGAAAGAAAGAAAGAAAGAAAGAAGAAAGAAAGAAATAAAGAATTCCTAGAAAAACAGAAAAGTGTGTGCTGACACACACACACTTTAACTAGGAAAGATGATTTGCTGCATAGCAAATCAGTGTGTGGGTCTTCAAAGCATATTGGTATGGCAATGTAGAACTATTCCACAAAACAGGAGTAGAAGTTGGAATGGCATCTCTATCTATTATAGCTTTGAAGTTATTCAAGATTTAAAATTTCTAATGGTGCTTTTTAACATAATCTAAATTGCTACAACTTTTATTTTTAATTCATTAGGTGATCAGGTGCCAATGGTCAACAACCCCCTAGTAGAAGTTGGAATGATATCTCTATTATACTAGGGGCTGGGTGCCCGGGTACATGGCTGGAGAACTGTAGCCAGCCCCCCCCCCCCCGTAAAAAAAATCCTAAAAGTCGGATGGTTGTAACTTCATTTGTTCAAACATTATTGCGCCCACAAAGGTAATGTATGGACGGATGCACGGACATGAAGACGACAGTATCCAGTCGGCGGGGGGGGGGGCGGATATCACTTTACACACACGCTATATAATAATCCAGTTTGCTGAAGAGCTTTTCATGTATTTCAATTCCAAACTAAAAAAGAAGATTTGCTTCAAAGCAAATCTGTCTGTGTGCCTTCAAAAGTTGTAAATATTACATGTTACAACTTTTGTCCTTAGGTTCTTCACATTCCATTAAGCTTATGGCTGGATGAAAATTTCAAAGTCCAAATGAGTTTGACCTTTGATACTTTTGAAGATATTATTGGGGGAGGGGGGAGGGCGGAGGTACTAGGGGAGTCTGAGTGCTAATACAGAGCCAACAGAAAGCGTGGAAAAGAAAACAATGGTAAATGACTGGTCCATTTGGAACTGGCAGCTGGCAGCCAAGATAACAGACGTGGAAAGTTCCCGTTTCTCAGACGGGTTCAAGTTGACATATGACATCGCATATACTCTCTTTCAATGCATCTCTGAATTTTAGATCGAAAAAGTTAAAAAAATAAACATTATAACAGTGATATTTTGAAAAAAAAATATTGGGACCACCAATTTCGAAACTGAGATGACCTGGTTTTCTTCTCCCAAGCCACCTGAAAAGAGATTCTTGCGAGCATTTCACTGAAAATTGCAGCTTGAAAAAGCCAAAACCCATATATGAGATATTTTTTACTGCAGGTACAACTTAAACAGACAAGACCCTTGTCAAGTTAGTGTAATCAGTTATCGACATGTTGATCGCAGTAAATGCACACTGATTGGACGGTCAGGAGTAGCCAAATCATTAATGGTGATTTTTAATGACGATTATGATAGATACAGATAAGTGATCTTTGATTTCATCTTGTCCCATGTGACACTTGTCTGCTCACCATAAACGACATCGGCACATTGCCAAACATAATTTGAACCATTTTGCATAGATAGCTGCTAGGTATTCAAAATAAAATCAAGGAGCAGCATTTTATACATGTATCTAGAAAATACTTTTGCTCTCTTTGAAATTCACGAATAAAAAACATTGTAAACGGATTATCCTTAAATGAAGACTGAGTGCATGATGTATTTTTTTAGAGTATAAATTTGGGTACCTTTAAAAAGGCAACCAATATCGACGTGAACAGATGTATTTTTCAAATATATGCATGGCTTCCACAGAAACAATAATTTCAAGCTGGAGCCACACCCTTGCTTTGATATTATTGTTGTCAACTTGGTTGTGGTGGTCTCTCTCTCTCTCTCTCTCTCTCTCTCTCTCTCTCTCTCTCTCTCTCTCTCTCTCTCTCTCTCTCTCTCTCTCTCCGTTACTTTTTTTTTTTGGAGGGGGGGGGGGCGGTAACCAAGTTGATATTTGTAATGGAAAAATTGTGTATTTCATGAATTGCGTTTACTGGAGGTGTGGGATATGACTGTGGAATTACACAACATGTCATAATTAAAAGTAGGTTGGAAATATTTCCCAAGCCCTGTTTCTGAATGCCAGTGTTATTGATTTATACAATATTTCAATTCGTTGCAATTCGGTTGTATTTGATATGATTTGGTGTGATCCAGTGATTAGCCCCATAATACATATAATTAAGGTTGCACCCCCAAATTGGCCACAGAGGGCAGCACAGAGGTATAATGTCTATTGACCAGCACTGTAGGATTTGGCTTGACCAGAGTGGTGGAATTTGTGGCAGGCTCAAATCTGTTACATATAGTTTTAATTCAGATTTTGCCATCACAAAATAGAGTGATTTGAATAATTAATTTTGGGCTTAATTTTTTTCGGGGTGGTCGGAAATTTAAAGCTAATATTGGGTGCAGACAGGTGAAAATCCAACATGACTGCGTTCAGGTGGGGCAAAGTCAAAAGTTTGGTGTTCATCATATATGTTAATGCCTCGTATTTTGTGAGGCAGACTTGAACTTAATTGGTGAGCATAGTCGTCATTAAAATTAAAGCTCTTACTCTCAGAT
>OZ026620.1:95155341-95176318 GCA_964020975.1 Hermodice carunculata | reverse complement strand
TAGTCTTCATTAAAGTTAAAGCTCTTACTCTCAGATACGCCAGGATGTGTTATAATGGCCGCCTATGGGAAATTCAATTTAGTGGTGCCACCTAAAGTATGCCCAATCTTTCCGCTACAAGGTATTTCCGGTTTATATGATGTTGTCTGGTTCCCGTTTAATGTAAACGTGGGCACAGTGCTACTCGGTAGGAATCCAGCATAACGACGCGTAGCATCAATAATACACTCAGGAATCTTAAATTCGGCTTGTCGAACCTTTCCCTAATGTTCTATACCAACGGGCAGTGCCCAATAACATGTGCGTCGCCCTGCACGTCTCCGCACCTGCATAACCTCTGGTCCCTGGAAATGCGGGACCACCGCCCCGTTTCTGTAGGGCTGCTTATGGTGGCATAAAAGAGCCAACTAATTTTTCTTCTCTCTCTCCATAAAAATGCGAAGGCGAAAACAAGAAAACAGAACAGAGAAAACAAGAAAACTCGAATGCGAAAACACTAAAGTAAAAACCACGAAGACGAAAATGCGAAAACACAACCGCGAAAATACGACGGACATTATGTCATCTTTTCGCACTCACATTTTCGTGTTTTCGTATTAGCGTTTTCTCCTTTTACTGTTTTCTCTTCTTGATCGAAAATGTCGCAACTTGATGATGGAAGTAGTTTGGGATTTTCAGAATTTCACGTGCAAGTTTTTTTCAAGATGAGGTTTATATTATTATATAATTCCTGTATACACACCATTTACGTTAGCTAACGGAATTAATCTACTGAACACTTCAACTTTTATAGTTTATAATGTATTTTTACAAATGGATTCAAAAGAAATGTATGGATGCACCAAATGACCCCGTTTTATTGGTGCCCCTGTTGCAACAGGGTAGTTTTCCAAAGAAAATTATTATTATTATTATTATTATTATTATTATTATTATTATTATTATTATTATTATTATTATTATTATTATTATTATTATTATTATTATTATTATTTTTATTATTATTATTATCATTATTATTATCATCATCATCATCATCATCATCATCATTATCATTATCCTCATTATTATTATCATTGTCATTGTCATTATTATTATTATTATTATTATTATTATCATTATTATTATTATTATTATTATTATTATTATTATTATTATTATTATTATTATTATTATTATTATATCTCGTTAATAATAACCAGAACTGTTGGCGGACAGCATACCAAGGCCGAGCCAACAGGTAAAACTGGTATTAGAAAGCACACTTTTATACATGTTGCATTAATGATAATATTTACGGTAAATATTAGACTTTGACCCTTGACCTAAATTCTTTACACAAGCTAACAAGCGTACAAGTAAACAAACAAATAACCTTAAAGCCAGTCATGTCTTACGAAGTTGATGCTGACTCATGGAAGTCCTGGTGACAAAATTATCAGCGCCATGGACCAAGAGGACAAGACCTTCTTGGTTACTGTTCCTGTGGAAAAATAATCTTTCGTTGGAAAAAAATGGGTCGTTAATAGAGTGTTTTGACATTTAAGTTATAATATTTACCCCAACATGTCACGTCATATGAAAAAAAAATGCATTTACTATTTGTTGCTGGAACAATTTGTGCATGATGCACCGAAACGTTACCGCGAATTTCAATGGCATAAGTCCCGGAACTGTGGTTCGGTGGTTGATCACTTAAAGGGATTGCTATTTAATAATTTTCATTGCAATACATAATTGAGCTCCTTTGTGGCAGATTTTTCCTCTCTACACGATAAAGTACAGCGCGCATGTTTTAAGCTACATTTCTGCATGTGATTAAAGTGCATGCTGTTATATGCATCAATCATCGGGCAAAATTTCATATCAATTATTGGTATCATATCAACGAAGTTTGTGCAACGTTTATGATTTTCATATGTTTAAGGAATTTAAGGAACATAATTGAGGTGGCTGTGCATGATCAAACTTGCGTCCATATTGGAGGTCGCTTTTTAAATTCTACTGATAAAGCATTTCACTTAACAGCTGATTATCTTTCTCTGGTTTTGCTTTATCGGAATTTTTTTGGGTTGAAACCCTCGCAGGAGACCAAAATATTAAAAGATATGTCACTCCAAACAATGCACATGGAGGTCTACACGGAAACCCATCCACATGCAAATGTCAAGCTACAGATTAGACCATGGGTACTGCCCAGAATCTTGTCAGAAAAGTACAGTACATCATAAAAATTGCAAGATCACGTTTGTTTCAACAGGTACATATAAATTTCCACCTTAGAGCTGTTACGCATGTCTTTGCCTTTTCGTAGTCTGTCTGCAAAGTGGCTCTGCACACTGCTTTTTAGTTTGGTCGATCGGTCATGTATAATGTGTGTGTGAGCGATCTGTCGCGTTACCACTGCACCCCAGTCACGAAGTTTCGGTTTTGTGTCGCAATCAGTTTATTGCAGATCTTCATTTGTAAAGCAACACTGGTTACATATCTCCACAGGATAAAATTATATATTAGACCCTATTATATGAATGGCAAAACGCGGGAAAAGTTTGACAGTGTGTATGGTCCTCTTTACCACAAGAACGGCCAAAATTTGAAGAAAAAACGAGTGAAATAGGCTTGGCATATAATTAACACTCCTGACAACCTTACATACCCGCACCCAAGCCACAACCACGAAGACTTTTCCTGATTGCCCCATCCCTTTTCCAATTCCGTTTTGAAGGAATTGGAAACTTTGTTGCCTGCAAAACAGACTTACTTTGCGTTATTTTTAAATGGCGATTGAAGTGCGTGTCGCACTGTCAGATCAATTATGTTAGCAACCACAGTTCGTCTTGGCAGGCAAGAAACAATTACCCATGCGTCCAAACTGTAACATCATCACTTCGCTCATTGTGTACTGTTAGCCTCTGTGTCGGATCTAGGAAACGAATAGAGTTGGTTATTAATATGTGACAATGCGCAGTATTATCACTGATACAACGTTGAAACTAATGGATTCTCAACACATATAAGGCGTTCTGTGCTTTTTCTTCACTTTTTAAAATTCTAGTATATGCTGGGAGTGATGTTTATCAGTAAAAGGACTCGTGTCTCAGTTGTCACCTCGTCATGATCATGATCTATGAAGACCGCCCATCTGACATGGTGTCTGCAGCATGGAACATGCATACAAAACGACATCTCTCTCTTTCTCTTCGTCTGTTTTTGCTATGGTTGACTTATCTAAAGGGGGGCGGGGGATAAAAACAGGATTTAAAAAGTAGTTGGAGGCTAATTTAAATCTTCCCCTTGTGCAAATAGAAAGTAGCAAACATGTCTGATTGTACGTGGAATAACATAAAAAAGTGGCAACATACATATTTTTGAACAACTAGAAAAGGGCTGGAACTGCCATATACATGTACATAGAGACCAAGGTTCTCTCTGTCTGTCTCTCTCCTTCTCTCTATCTCTCTCTGTCAAGCAATCTTAGAACTTATTTTCGCAAAATACAAAATGCCAAAAGCAAAGAAACAAAGCAAGACATATTGCCTTCAGCATCGAGCTAAGCAGCAGTTAACTTGTCATTTTCAGAGAAAGATTTGAGAGGGATGGAGAGAATGGCATCCAACTCAAGGTCCAACTTGTCTAGAATGGCAATTGTAAATTTCATAAGAATAAAGACAAATGAAACCCCAGCCCCCTCTCCCCCACGCACTATATGCTTGCTCGTCAAGCTCCTTTTTTTCATGCACATTACTATCCGCTTGCTTCATTTTTTGTTTTCGTCAGTGATGATGTTTTGTGTGTGTCTGTGTGTGTGTGTGTGTTTTTTTTCTTTGTTTTTGTCGGCATGATCACAAGCAGTCAGTAACAAATCCTACTGCTTTTGTTTGTGGTTCATTGGATGTGCCAATAGACATCCTGTGAATTAAAGTGGTAATGGTATCTCTATCTTTAATGATTTTGAAGATATTCAACAGTTCAACTTTCAAGTGCCCCCAATTTGCATCAATTAAAGATTCTACAACTTTTGTTTGTGGTCATTTGGATGCATCCATAGCACAAACCTAGAAACGGAAATTAGAATGTCACCTCTACCTTTCATAGTTTTGAAGATATTCAACATTTAAATTTTCAAATGGCCTTAATTTGCTGAATTTTAAACATGGTGTCATTTACAGTTCAACTGTGAATGATTTATTCCTTAATTTCTGGAATAATTTCCAGTTATAAAGTTTTGCGTCTTGTACATGCGTCACCGTGCGTCATCCATGTGTCTCATTTTGAACAGCAAATCAATGTCAGCTAATTTGAATATCTATGCGATTTTCTTAACCTGCTTGATACCAACTGTCCGCTCGGGCACTTCAGCCTTCGCCTCCCCCCCCCCCCCCCCCCCCAAAGGGGAAGGATCGTTCTGTACCCTACTGCCGCTTCGTAGGCTAAGCGACAGTCATATACGAGTAAATTTTATATCTGTTACGCTGTTTGTATTCTGCCAGAGAGCGGCTTTGAGTCATTTATGGACCGCCGAAAAGTCTTTAAGTATCTGACAGATTTATTGCAAATTTATAATACTAACATTTTGTTTTTCATGGGTCTTTTGAACGAAACGTATTTCTCTGGACTTTGACGAGAATATATACTGCCTTTAAGTTGTACACGTCTTGAGCATGGCACATGCATGCCTCTAAGACCAGAAATATTTCAATTCATATGAACTGTTGATATGTTGCATTATATCATGCATTCTAAACGTAAGAGAAAGATACAATGAATTCAAAATTGAAATATATTTAAAATGTAATATTCCTAGTTAATATGAAATTGAGAATGAGAATGCCTCATGTATTCTAAGTATTATAATAATGTTATTTCAGTGAATCAACAACTTGTCATTGACTGTATGGCGAAAGAATATCATTAAACTGGTCCTAAAATGTACACCTCGAGTCTTTTGGTTTGTGGTGAGATACGTGTGTGACATATGGTAACTATATCCAAGGAGGCTAGACAGATCTAGCCTCCTTGCTATATCAAAAGATGTGCTTCATTTCAGTACTAGATGAATCGTTATGCAAAGTTTGGCTCTTTTCGGAAAAATAGTTTGCAAAAAAAAAACTGGGGGCAAAATATTCACACATAAATGAATATGAATGAAATGAATGAATGAATGAATGAATGAATGAATCAATCAATCAATCAATCAATCAATCAATCAATCAATCAATCAATCAATCAATGACGTTTGATTTGCTTCTCAGCAAATCAGTCTGTGTGCCCAGGAAACTTTTGAAGATTGCTCATTCAGTATTTATTAAACTCGTGCAACAATAATTTTTATTGAACTGTTCAAAAGGCGCGTTAAGATTGAGTTGTGTCATAAGCCTATAAATTGAAGTTTGAATAGTTCCTCTATCTATAATACTTTTGAGGTTATTCAAGATTTTAATATTGTGTATTTGCACAAATCAAACTGCTACAACTTATAATTCATGGTTCCTTGGATACAGCTATCTCACTAACCTATGAATTGAAGTTAGAATTGCACCTCTATCTATAACAATTTTGAACGTGAATACTGAAGATTTAAATTTTGTGAATTTACCTAATAGACCTGCGGCATAGAGGGCCCTTCGGGGGTCATACCCCAACCCGTGGTATAACAAGTTACAACCTATATTTTCTTATAGGTATATATGTCTTCTTCATGAAAAAATAGGTTGTGGAATCTGAAAAGCGTTTTATCATATATATTTCTGCCCGTTTCCATGACAACCTATGCCATTTCTGAGACAACTAAAATTTGTCCTTAAAAATAACTTTGGTGATACTGCTTGTGGAAAGGCTAAATTAACATCAAAATGTGCTCAATTGCGCTAATATAGTCACAAAATACAGAGTTTGTTCAAAGTACCTAATTATCACATGTTAATTTATGCAAATATATGAAATGTACATCGAAATTAAGTATTGTGCGACGGATAACATACTATATTTACTAAGATATAGTTTCGTTTATTTAAAAAAAGGCAAACTGATTAGGAACAGTACTCATACAAGTTTTATTTATCATGTTCATATGAGTATACCATATGCATATTAATTAATATGCTAATATGGCTATCATAATTATGTCATCTTCGCTTAGGGAACCGTCATAACAATTGCCAATACAACTGATAAAGTAAGATAGTACCTTGTACCATGTATTTACACCTACACGTAATTTACAGTCAACCATCCCATGGAGTCCTGCAACATAACTAATGTATCTCTGGCATCAAACTATAATTCAAGATGCCCTTTAGTAAAGGAAAACAGTATAAGTACATGTACACACTAAATACAGAAAGCTGATCAATGATGGTCATGGTTTGGAGATTCTACGTCAAGATTCAATCATCATCTTCCTCATCATCACTGTCTGTTTCAGTGTCAAAAGTGTCATTTGCACACCCATGTCCAAGGCATGCACATAATTCTGTACATTTAAGTCCTGTCTGGAGGCAATAGCACTTTCTTGCGACAGTACACTCAATATCAGTGCAATACATATGAGGCAGGTTGCGGACTTCCAGTGGGGCTAGCTCATTGGTATACATCAAAGGCTTGAGGTAGCCATCATTAGACATTTCCCAGCCGTTACCATTGGGATCCCACACTTTAGGGTTAGGAACGTGACTGTTGTATTGGTGTCTTTTTGTCCAAAACCACTTCATAGTGGTCATTACCCTATTCCACAGTCCGAACTCTTTACTCTCCATAAGCTAACCTGTCCCTGTCTAACCTATATACATATAGAAGTACTATTGTCCAAATTGCACACGTTCCTCTGTAAAATTTTGACAAAGGCTGTATTAGCCGAAATAAATTAAAGGGTCTTCGGCGAGTAACTACTCAACATGTTTCGGAGCCTTTTACCTGTACATGTCTCTCTGAGTAGCGGTTCCTTGTCTAGGCTAAATATTCAGCAAAGACAACCCACATAATAATGAATAAATATGAACGTGGCAAATGATGAATTAGCTAAATACGTGAAGTTTTGCTTATAAATGCAGACTTTCATTATGAAAGACGAATACTTGGCAAACAAACTATAATTACCAAATTTGTGTAGTACAGGTTCAGTTAAGAACAATTTGACTTACCCCTGAACCAATATTTACCCTTTCCAGCAGGACAGCTTATTCTAGTTAAACCATCCTCCAGGGTTTAACTGAAGTGGAAACAAGCTGGGGCATTATATTCAGTCCCTGTGATTGTAAAATAAACAGTTGCAGCTAGACACCCTGTATAAACCAAGGAAATCCTAACAATGACTGCAACAATGTACATCCTGCACCAGAAATATAAAACAAACTCCATGATGACACCTACTCCTCAAACAATTAAGCTCTATTTCGTTGCCAACTCCGAGTCAATGTATCAACGTAATGTGCCAGGTTTGTGATATTTGAAAAAATACTGTCACTTTTGAGTATTTTTTTTAATATTGAGTAAATGTGCATTTAGGCATGTCAGAAAAGAATGAAAGTCATTAGCATTTATGCCAAAAACATGTTATCAAAACAATTTTTCTTAACAGAATTTTAAGTACAATTAAGCAAACATGTAACTGTCGTAGGCCGCTGCTTGCTACCGATAGTCATTTGTATTTCAGTCAAGAGAATGCAATGATTAATATTAACCACATATCAAATACTATTAGGCAAGCTTGTAACTGTCGTAGGCCGCTACTCGCTATCGATAGCCCCTGGGGGTTTAAACTAAGAGACAAGCTAGCCTAAAATGTCTGAAAGGTGAACATTAAAACAGAATGATGCCAAAAGATACAATTAAGTCAAAAAAAGGCAAGTCTAAAATCTCTAAAATTATTGAAGCCAAACTTTCTAACAATCTTCGGATATATACATCAAAAAATTTGTAGAAATATTTGATCAAAAGTACATCTTTGAATCCTCCTGACTCAAGTTTATTGTAAATAAAAATTTGTTTCTAGATGCAAAGTCCTGAAATTTAGAACAAAGACGACCAAATCTCAAAGTCTGTGAAAAAAAACGTATTATATCCAATAGTATCCGAAATAATACTGTCTGGGATATGATAATTAACTACTTCAAAGTTAAACTCATCTATTTTGTGATAGACTTTAATACAAAACCTGTCATTAGGGACGAATATCCAAGTCCAAAAACACATCTCTGAAACAATCTGAATTGTTACCCTCCAAAGGGATATCTTTTCGGTAAATTTCTTTAGTAATTTTACTGAAATTTTGTACATTTACACAAGCCATGTCATCAATATATCTTGTGTTGTTTGATAATTTTGTAGCCATTTGAAAGTCCTTTTTCATCAGTTTATCCATATATAAAAACTCAACCAGGTTAAATACAAATCTGCCAGTAAAGGGGAGCAGTTGCTACCCATTGCAATGCCTTTTATTTGTTGAAAAACCAATGGTCTGCATTGAACAAAAGTATTATCCAAAAGAAATTTTCTACCATCTATCAAAGTTTCAACAGTGTACCATTTTATGTTACTTTTTTGAACATTTGTTGTGTTATGTTTCTTTGTATGCGAATTAATATTAATCTATGGTTTACCATCATGGTTAAACAGTTTGCTTATTAATTCTGAAAGTGAACTTTTAGCTTCATCAATGGGTAGATTTGTGTGCAGTGTAGAAAAATCAAAACATTTGATATTTTTTTGATTTTACATGTTTGATTTTAGATACAAACTCGGAAGAATTGCTAATACTCCCAAAACAATTTAATTCACTGTTTCCTGAAATTGCATTATAGTATTAACGAAAATGATTCCTAATTGCAGTCATACACAATGTTCCTTCTTATGATAACTGTTTTCTTGTACATTTTACAGCACCAGCTATGAATCTAGATTTAAAATGGTTTTTATGTAATTTGGTTATCCAGAACAAAAGTGGAATAGAGGAGTCCTCTTCAGAAATTTTGATATTAAATTCCCTTTCATCTCATCTTTATGTGTATCTATCAAATTATCAATGGGTTGTTTGTGTAATTTATATACGTCATTTCCACTTATGTCTGAAATATTGTTTATACCAAGTTCTTTTTTCAAAACATCCAGATAATATTTTTTGCAGATGATTCCAAGATTGTTCCCTGCCTTATCTATGTTAGTGACTACAAAACGTTCTTGTAGTTCTTTGACTGCTTTTGAAACTTCAGGTTGTTTTAGATTAACCGTATTGAAATTCGCAATGTGGTATTTGTAACAATGAATTCTTTTTCTAGCGACTTTTTTCAAGTTTCGATGACCGTCCTTTAAATTTCTGAAATTCTATTTTTCTTTCTTTGCCCATTTCATACAGTAAGAATCAAATGCATCACATGTATCCTGAAAAATACTGTCAATGTTGAACTTGCGACATATCCGAAATTTTGTACCCTTTTTCATAATTTCTTTTAAACTGAAATTTTGTATGATATCCAAATTACCTGTAAATACATGTTTGTGGTATGCATCAACAAAATGTGAATATTTACTGTTTGACATAAAGTCACAATTTTGATTTGCTGCGAGAGTAATTGAAGCCAGAAATTGCTTGTAATTCACGATACTTTGTCCAATATTATTGCCATATTCATAGGGATTGATGGGGAGGGGGGGTCTTTTATTTTGCACTCCTTGGGAATCATGTTACGAACAAATTTCAATTTGAAAAGGGACTGAATGTTTAGTGAATCAATAATTTTGTGTTTGAAAGGAATGCTGCAAAACCTTTGTTTTAATTTTTTCTTTTTAGAATCTTGTTTC
This sequence comes from Hermodice carunculata, assembly GCA_964020975.1. Classification (NCBI taxonomy): domain Eukaryota; kingdom Metazoa; phylum Annelida; class Polychaeta; order Eunicida; family Amphinomidae; genus Hermodice; species Hermodice carunculata. The sequence continues at coordinate 95,166,523 of OZ026620.1, read as the reverse complement.
CGAATAGTTGTGTAAGCGTACACAATTTCACAAAAAAGTTGCGGAAATGTGTGTTCTGAATCAGTAAGACCCAAATATTCATTAATTTTTTTTATGTCTCGAAATGATAGTGCTTTAGGAGCTGTATGTAATTGATCAATGCCATCGTGGCACCAGCTGGCACATTGGTATTGTGCCCTTTTCACATGTTGCTCAAATGCATCCTCAGTAGGCGGTAGTTGAGCAGCTGATCGGTCTGTGGTGGAGACAAGCGTACATCGTAGCTTGTCCAAAGTAGTTTTGTAATCAGTCCCTTTTCCAGTGTTGAGAGATCTGCTCAATAAAACAGGTATTGGGATTTAGCTTGGCTGGGGGTGGCTTCTTGGATGGCAGTTCCAGGTTCATGATTTTAAGTTCACGGTACAAAATTATCTAACCTGCAAATACTTTAAAACGTGGCTGTTCTTACCAGGTCCAAGCTTCATTTTAGAAAATAATCCAGTTTACCATGTGTATATTATCAATCATGCAACACATTTTGACAATATGCGCAGTCATTCTCAATAACACTGATAATGAGACAATCACATAGCAGACTGAGGTAGAATCCGACATCCACTCTGGAAGTTAAAGAAATGTGCCCAGATTTGTGCTTTCTGGTGCCTCTACAACACAACACATATATCATAAAATCCTAATTTGAAGATGACCTCATTTGCATAAATTTAATGATAGGGTTTCTAAATTGTCTCCACTTCATTTTTTTCGGTAATATATATGCTAAATTTGCTCAAATTGCAACAATGCGTTCTGGAGAAAGCACGTTTGCACAAGCTAGCCAGACCAGACAACCCATAAACATAATGCGCCCCCTCCCCCCCCCCCCCCCCCCCACGGTGGCGGACCCATAAAATTTCAGTAAAGCTGTGAACGAAAAATGTTGATAAGACGATTGGGTTTCTATGCTCTATATGCTTTGAAGCACTTTTCAAGGAAATGTAACTTTTTGCATTGGTACAGCACATAATGTATGATATACATCTCTAGAATGGCTTCAAAAACCCCAACATCTGAAGCCTAATTTGCATACATGTAAAGGTGTCCACTTCATATACTCCAGTAAATTTGGTATCAGTACATCCCTGGAAATATATTACCTTCATCATTTAACATTTACCCCCATTTTTGGTAATTTGGCAACTGCAGCAAACAACATCAACAAATAGAGGTATTTATATTGCCAAATAGATGACAAAATTTTGCCTATAATTATAATAATAATGATGTTAATCAAATATTTTTTTAAAAAGCTTCACATCTGTTAAAAGAGTAAGGTTAGTGCTACCTTCTGATGAAATTTGGAGTGCCTATCTTCAAAATTAAGGCAGATATTAAAAAAATTTGTGAAAAGTAGTCATTTTCCACAAAAAATAGAGGTTGCCATAGAAACGGGCATGTAAACATACCAAAAAACGCTTTTCGGACTCCACAACCTATTTTTCTGTAAAGAGGAGACATGTACGCACATTTTGATATAGGTTGTGTTTTGTTATACCTTTGGTTGGGGTTGCACCTATTTTTAGGGCACTTTTGAAGCATTTGCCGCTAGCCTATAATAAGCATAAATTTCAATGCTTCATTTGATGCACCTATGACACCAACCAACCAATCAATTGAAGTCAGAATGACACCTCTATCTTGTGCAGTTGTTCAAAGATTCAAATCTTGTGCATTCTCCTAGTTTGCATAACTTAAAATGATACAAATTTTGGTAGGGGCTAATTGGATATGCCTATGGCAGATGCTTGGGAAGATTACCAAAGTGTGAATGGTACCTCTCGCTTTAATAGTTTTGAAAATGTTCAATATTTATTAAACTTTTCAACTGCCCCTAAATAGCAAATTATAATTTTACCACTTTTGTCTGTGCCTCATCGGATACGCCTACAGCACAAATCTATGAATTAAACGTTGGAATGGTACCTCTGTCTATGATAGTTTTGAAGATATTCAACATTTAATATTTCAAGTGGCCCTCATTTACATAATTCTCAACATGGTGACTAATCCTAAAAAGGTGCTTCAATTTACTCTTAGGTCAATCACTATGCCAAGTCTGATTCCTTTTCGGAAATAAAGAAACAAATAAAGAACTAAGAGAGCTGATTTGCTGCATAGCAAATCAGTGCGTGTGTCTTCAAAGCATATTTGTATGGCAATGTACAACTATTTCATAACACAGGGGTAGAAATTGAAATGGCGTCTCTATCTTTTATTGCTTTGAAGTTATTTAAGATTTAAAATTTCTAATGGTGCTATTTAGCATAATTTAAATTGCTAAAACTTTTATTTCTAATTCATTAGGTGCGCAATGGTCAACAACCCCCTACAAGAAGTTGGAATGACGTCTCTATCTATTATAGTGTTGAAGATATTCAAGATTGAAAATTTCGAATACTGCTAATTTGCAAAATGTAAATTGATACAACTTTTGTTTTAGATTTATTGCATGCGCAATGCGGAAAGAAAGAAAGAAAGAAAGAAAGAAAGAAAGAAAGAAAGAAAGAAAGAAAGAAAGAAAGAAAGAAAGAAAGAAAGAACTCGAGGAAAAACAGAAAAGTGTGTTGACACACACACTTTAACAAAGTGTTTAAAGGAAAAGAAAAAGTATGTTTGCACATAGACTTAATTTTGCTCAGTGCCCACATGAGTGAATGTTAACATTTTATTTTGGGCATAGAAAAGGAAGCATTTATGCCTGACTTAAACCCCCAGTTTAAAACTACAGGCAAGTCTCGCTGTCATTGTAGCTTGTGGGGTTCTTCAAACCAATTTCGGGCTCCATGGGCTTTCCAAAGTGGGTGCAGATGATTGCAGCAGGTACCTGTATACGTACAGCCACATGCAAACCCAAATCAAAGTGGACGGGCACAAACAGCCAGACTTCTTGCACTTTTTGCGTGAAAGAATTTATAAATTTTACCTCAAAATGTTTATTTCTTGTATCCAACTTGCAATATCGTGAAAAGACGGTGTCAAACTGAACAAACATGTCCGTTGTTTAATAATTTGCTGGTGTATTTAAATGATTACAGGTGATACATCATGGATTGGTAATTATAGGCCAAACGGCTGCAAAATCTTTGGACAAGTTGTGGTAAGTTGTGGTTTGGGAGGGGGGACAGAAAGGCAAGATCGGCTGGTGTGGGAAATTTATCACACATGACACTGCTACACTACTCTTCAATGCAATAATATTACCTCAGTTTCATTACGCAGACATAGTCTGAAGAACGTGTAGTAAGCAAACTTCACCAGACTAGATGAATAGGAGAGGAGCCAGAATTGGAGTGTAATATCAGAGATAGAAGCTGTAGATTTGCTTGATTCACTGGGTGGGCTGCCTCTATCCGCTAGATCAGACTTTCATACGATCACAATGGTCTACAAATGTACACGCGATTTAGCCCCTAATTACCTATTCCGCCTTTTTTTTCTTCTTCTTCCGAAATTCATTCCCATGCAACCAGACAGGCAAACAATTTACGCATGAGCCGAGTTAGAGCATCGGCCCTACAAAAATCCTTTACAAACTTGGGCGCGCCCCTTTACGATAAACTTTCCCTAATAGTTAAAATGTCTCATATTTGACTCCTTTCAAATCTAAATATTTGGCAAATGTAAAATTATACCAGTAAAACATAAACTTTCTTTAAATTCTGATAGATCACAGTGACTGCAATGTATAATATACCCATACATAAGTCATAATTGCCATATCGTTAATCCTGTTTTATTGCATACTTTTACTACAAAAATCGTATTTAAGCGATCCGCTCTATCTGTGATACTATAACTTGGGAGTCTTTGACAATGCAATATTCAGTTTTCCCTGAGAAACTGCAGACTTGTATATATATATATATATATATATATATATAAAAATATATTGTCATCTTTGTTGTGTCAAAAAATATGATATTTACCTTTAGTATTGTCTTGTGACTTTAGGACTTTATTGACTACACCAATATTTACAATCGTAATCTGTCACATACATACAAACAACAAGAACAATAACAACATTGAAAGAAATACAATGGGATACACATTACACATACACAAATGCAACAAACAATTATATATTATGAAGCAATTAAGCGAGTAGAAAAAAAAAATAGATAAAGGTAATTTGATGTCATTGAGGTGCGTTGAGGTCTGTACAAAGTCATTCTTTTAGGTAAAAAGCAAATTTTGAAATCAACTCTGTATCGTTTAAACTCATTATGAATATAAATAAGTGTTCATCGTAAAAGCTATCTAAGTTAAAAATCAGTTTTATTTCGCTCAAAAATGTGTTTCTTGGAGTTGTATATTTAGAACTTTTTAAGACATAGTGTTTTTCATTTGTGTTGTATATGTGCTGTCGTGTTGTAGTACGTTGATAACTCTGCCACCTCGTGGTAGATACTTGCACTTGTTTTGTGCAGAACACTGTTCAATTTTCCTTGCTGCCGAGTGTCACTGTCCGTACCTGTCCTTTGTTAATTGCCCATAGAAAGGTGTCTGATCACCTTCTGGGGGTATTATAAAAAGGCGAACTTGTCCGGTCGCGGGGAGATCGCATTGAGACTGCAGGCGGGTGCTGACGTCTTCACAATAATGTTGTCGGGGCTTCACGGAGTTCTTTGTCGGGGCTTTCATCCAGTTCTCTCTCGATATATACCATAGGCTGCTATGAGCGATCCTTTTAAGTGTCCATACTTTGCCCACTGCGTAAGTTTTGTTGCAATTCATCAATTTTGGAATTTCACTTCATATTTTCCATTTGGAGTGAAAATATTTATACATTTACACTATTTTTCTAACTTGCCAATATGAGGGTTCATGTGAGGTTTCATTTCTGCCAGCCGCAGTTATGTGTTAACATGTAGGATATAGGCCGCCAAATTTCCATGTAAGATACCAGTTTATTTCTATATGCCGTCCTTATATTACGGTGTATTTTGCATTGCGCTTGTGAAGTCATATTGCCGCGGTTAGAGATATATAGGTACGTAAACTCGCGCGTATTTTGATTCACTTGCACTAAATATAATTTGAAATTCTTGGAAGTACGTGTTAAACAATTTTTTTCGATGTATTCAGTTTTCAAATTTGGATAACGCGTCTTATTGCGTACAGGTGTACATGCATAATATTTCAAGTTCAAAAATTAGGTAATGAATTAATATTTACCTTTCTCGTGTGATTTCAATTGGTATGGTCAGTTTGTCTGGGCAGAAGATACTGATATTCATTGTTATATATTGTGTAATGGTCGATATCGCGAAATAATTCAAGATTTTTGACATGGAATATTTATATATGCATTCATGCGTCGAGGTATAATGCAGTGTCTTCTGCAGTAAAGGTTTCACGGCGCGGAAAGTATACACGTTTAAATTACGTGACTCAAGTAAATGTATAAATGACATGAAATATAGTGGTATGCCTGAATAACATGATTTTCGAGAATATGAATTTATATTTGCTATGCTAAAGATGTATCGTTTATATCAAAGAAAGTAAGGGATTTACGCGAATTATGATAATCGTGTTCACGAGTGTAGTGCATTGCAGGTATTGAGAGTATTAGTCAAAAATGTGCAAGCATTTCAGTTTCATGGAACTCACGGATGTCGACACGACGTGATAAGTGTGCCGAGCTTGCCGGTGACAAGTCGTCCTGTACCTTACCTGTATCGTGTATCCAATAAAATGATCAACGGTGGTCAACCTGCGTGCTCCGTTCTTCATGTGACTATTAACAGGGAATCACAGAAAAATAAAAATGGAAATCTGATCATTGGAACGTATATTTGGACAGCTACGCTCTTTCCACACACATTGGATCTATTGCATCGCCGGATATACCATCTCCCCGTACTTTTGGATCTGCATATTTGGACATATCTGACAGTGACAGGATAATGATAGGACATTCAACTAATTACTTTACAAAACGCCGTCACGAAAGGTCTGTAATTTTTTTTCCATATCATTATAGGTGTCTGTACATTATGCATGTCATGCGGTTTGTATTGATACTGAGCTGTGTTTGGGTGGTATCTTTTGTAGTCACCATGAGCTACGAAGAGAAGTCGGCCAAATGTAAAGTAACCAAACTAAATTTATGTAATCGTTTGAGTCAAGTCGTTGCTGAAGATGATGATTTGGGTTCTGTGCCTGACTTGTTTACCCTGCTGAAAAGTGCATTCAGTGAATGTACGTCATCACATGAGAATGTTGTTGCCCAAGAAACTGACGAAAGTATGGATCATGACAAATATTTTGATGATGTGCAAGCAAATTATGTCGAGGCTTTATGTAAAGCTAAATCGGTGAAACAAAGAGTTGCTAGTACCATTCAACATGTAACTTCTGGCCACAACGGTGGTGACATGTTTGGCCTTCTAAGTCTGCCAAAAGTTGAACTAGAGTTTTTTTCTGGAAATCCGTTAAAATACCATACTTTCATCAAATCTTTTGAAGTAAAACGTTGAAAAGAGGTGCAAATATCCCGACGCCAATTAGCGCGCTTGCTTCAGTGTACTTCTGGTGATGCTCATGACGCAATTCGGACGAGTCTATTTATCGGGGGTGAGTCAGGATTTCGGCACGCCTTAATACACTCAGAGTTATATCGTTCAAAGCATAAGAGTCACGGAAGATGTTATTAGGACGCTACGTAAATCAAAACCGGTTAAATCGGCCCATGATACGCGTGCTCTTAGTCATGAACTTCGCGAGTCATTTCATATCTAACAAAGTGTTGATAGTCTCGCTGAAGCCAACGCACAGGTCATAATATTTGACATAGTTTCACGGCTCCCCAATTTCGTTCAAAATAGATGGAACAAGAAAGAGTTCATATCCAAACGAGACACAGGCTCTTACCTGAGGTTTAAATATTTGGTTGAATTTGTTGAACAAATGGCTGATGAATTTAATGACCCATTGATAGGTAACTTGGCACGTGCCCGAACGATAGCATCAGAGAAAACAAGTAATATCTCATGCAACCTGAGTTGATCCATCTGGCAAAAAGCCGTCTTGCGGCACGTGTAATTGTGGCTCCCTTTCGCCTGCAGATGGCGCGAATGGTGACAGCGCTTATGGTCTTAATGCGAGTAAACCAACTGAGTCTCCGCGTGTTCATTTTCCTTGTAAAATGTGTGTAATCAAAAACACTCCATAATGCGTTGTCCTGATTTCAAAGTATAAAATGTCTCAGAACGCATTGTATTTGTTGTTTCACACAGTTTATGTAGAAACTGCTTATGGGACTATCATACCGTGGATATATGCACCAGTAAAAATCGATGTTTTGTGTGTCAGATGAAACATTCAACATTTCTGCATTCAGAACAAATTTCGTCAACCTGTGCTGTTAATTCAGGTGACTACTGTTTCATGCCAATTGTGAAGGTCCAAGTCAATGACAGTACATGGGTTAATGCAGCACTTGATACACTTCGAGCAGTAGTTTTTGCAGTAAAAGTTTAGCTGATCGAACTTGGTTTAAAAGGCACTGTATGTCTGTATACGTTGAGGACCATGAATGGGGCATGCTCGGTATCCTCCAGGCAGGTCACAATGAAGCTTTCCTCTGGAAATGAGTCCATGATTGTTTCAGGAGTCAAGGTTGTTGACGAAATTCCTGTCTCTTCTGCTTCTATTAATCAAGAAGATTATCCACACTTGACTGGTCTTGATTTATCGGCAAATATTAATTACCAAGTGGCTCATATCTTACTCGGGCAGGATTTCAGTGACGCGTCAGTTCCACTGTCTTGAAGTCTGACGAGGTACTCCTGGTCAGATGTATGCGGTGCGTAACAAGTTTGGCTGGGGTTTAAGTGGACGCGTTGACAGCACTCATGGCAGCAACTTGGTTGTTTGTAATTATATAACAGCCGCTCCAGTCACATCGGAGATTAACGATTCCGTGCCTTTCGATGACATTGGTCGATTTTGGGATACAGAAAGGGAAAGTCTCGATAAAACAGGCATGTCAGTTGTCGACAAGAAAGTCCTTGACCTTTGGGTCGTAATTGTCGTAACTACGACGTAAGATCAAAGGCCATTACGAGCTTCCAATACCATGGAAGAATCCTGAAGAGGATGTCCCAAGCAATTTCATCCTTGCTTAAAAAAGGTTTAGATAATTCAGTTAAACGTTTAGATCGAGAGGTTCTGTACTCTAGGTACGATGAGGAAATAACTAAATTAATAGACTAGACGCGTGGTGTTTGACTGCGCCTATGATGGCTGTTCTCTTAATGAACGTTTCTTGCAGGGTCCAAATCTAATTAACAAATTGCTTCATGTACTTTTGCGTTTCCGTCTTCATCGGTACGCTGTCCAAAGTGATAACTGTTCTATGTACAACCAGATTCATATTCCGTTTTATGATCGTAACGCGCTCCGATTTTTGTGGTACACAAACGGAGAAAATGTACACTTGCGCATGGCGACGCATCTTTTAAGATTGATTTGATGTTTGTTTATTTATTTTGTTTATTTTATATTGTTTTATTATTTATTCTATTTTATTAATTTATTAATTTATTTTATTTAATTTATTTAATTTATTTAATTTATTTAATTTATTTAATTTATTTAATTTATTTAATTTATTTAATTTATTTAATTTTATTTAATTTATTTAATTTATTTAATTTATTTAATTTATTTAATTTATTTAATTTATTTAATTTATTTAATTTATGTATGTATACAGGGTAGCCCGTTCAGAAGAGCCGTTCTTCCACGGGGCCCTGTATTATATACACTTTATACATCAAAATAAGGATAAAAGTAAAGTAAAAACAGACATTGTAAAATAAAAAGTAGCATGTCGGCATCGGTAAAATACAAGTAAATAAAATGGCATTAAAACACCACTCGTTAAAATAGTGCTTCTGGCATTTCAACTTAAAATCGTAAACACTTGGACACTGTTTTAAGAAAATAGGCAAACTATTCCATGTCGTAGCACCATCGTACAGCAAACTTTGCTTAAATAGCCCTTTGTATGGGCGTGGGCCATAACATTTAAAGGATTCGATTGTCTTGTTTCTTTGCAATTTAGATCACGTAAAATGTAAAATTGATCACATAAATAATTTGGAGCCAAACCATAAATACATTTATACATTAGCGTCGCCGAATGGAATCTTTGTCCTTGTTCTAAATTTTGCCACTTTAAACTTTATACTAAGCCTTCACCTCGAATATTAATACAGTCGAAATTACCTGTTATGATCCGAGCCGCTGCATTTTGTAACCTTTGAGCCATTTTAGTTCTAACCTTACCAGCACCCCAGAGAGTATCTGGGTATTCTATCGAAGGCAACTAAGATAGTTGTTTTGAATATAGTTTCTAAAGCATTTTTCGGTAAAATTTTGCTTAGACGTCGAAGAACAATTATTTCCCATGTAATTTATCCAGATGTGTCTTCCATGAACAATTTTCTTCCAAATAGACACCTAAATATTTCCTTTCAGAAACCTGATTTAGTTTTTCACCATTTATATGAATATGTTAGGTTCCATTTACTGGCTTGTTTCTTTTAAGTCATCAGAACATTTGATTTGGACACATTAATCACCAATTAATTACTCCTGTACCAATAACCGACATTATCCATGTTCTTTGTAACTTATGACTCACTTCTTCGACTGAATGACCACACGAATAGATAATGGTGTCATCCGCAAACAAATTAAAAGTTCCTTCCTGTATATATTGTCTAACATCACTGACGTTGAGAAGAATGAGCACAGGCCCAATGGTCGAACCTTGAGGGATTCCAATCGAGATATCTTTGGTTTCAGACTTTTTACCATTACAAACAACAACTTGATTTCTGTCAGATAGATAAGAAGTGAACCATGAAAGCTCCGGTCCAACAATTCCATTATTTTCCAGCTTAAATTTCAAAATTTTGTGACTTATAATATCAAAACATTTTTTTTATATCAAGGAAACATGCTACAGTTAACATATCATCATTCAAATTTTCAAGCCAATCACAGACAACCTTGCGTAAACATATTTCGGGTGAGTGGCCCTTTATATATGCCGACTGGTCTGGGCTAATAAAGGCATGCTCCACCAGATAATCCAATTAGTGATGCTGTATGTTTTTCTCAATTATCTTACCAACATGACTTCCAACTGAAATAGGTCTGCAGTTACCCATGTCGGCCTTTGAACCTTGACCTTTAAAAACTGAGGTGACACGTGACACCTTCCAATCAGCTGGAGCAATTGCCTGAGAAATTGACAAGTTAAAATTTGTGAAAGCGATGGGCTCTGTATATTGGCGCCTGAGCATAAAAGTTTGGCATCAAAATCTAATAAATCAAGTTTACTTTTTGTAGATAAGGACTTCAGATCTGAAGAAATACTATTTATATTTACCATATTTAACTGAAACCTGTATATGCTGTCTGGTTCTTTCCATAAACATTCCTTTTGATCACACTTCCTTATTCGATTGACAACTTCGTGGCCAATATTTGAAAAATAATGGTTAAAGTCATCAGCATTTAGATCCAAAGGTATGCTATTTACCCCTTTTTTATCTGGATACACCTTTGGGTTGACTTTCCAAAAACGCTTTGGATTTTTGCTCTCTTGAGAAAGACTATTTTCAAAATATTTTTTTCTTCTCAAATTTAATGAGATTTGTAATGTGTGAAAGGTCCAGTGCATATGCACTGTGGGGAACTGTTTTGGACAATCCTAATGTTGACCCCTTTGTAAAATAAGCCATCCTGGATTGTATGCATGCAGACGATTTAGTTTAGTCTGTCGATTGCAAACTAGATGTTGACAAGATTGTCATAGGCGTCCCAGCCACTTTGCAAACTTGTGGTTTTGAGCTCACTAAATTTGCAATAAAGACAAAAGATTTACCTGCCAAAATCCCAGTTGAACACAGTGCCAAAGAGGTGCATGAATTTTCATCTGGGTCAATAGGTAGAGCACTCGGGGGTAAAGTGGAACATAAAAGAGGATGTGTTTTCATTTGCCATCAAAGATATACCTGTCGATCATATCACTCGACGCATCATGCTCAGCTTCATAGCATCATTTTTTTGACCCGTTAGGTTTCATTACGCACTGGACTTTACAAGGTAAACTGCTACT